>OX422212.1:612475867-612720867 GCA_949130495.1 Sambucus nigra
GATATATAATACTAAAAATATATCCCTAGTGCCCAAGACCTTACTCAACTTCCGACATTCGCTCGGGTTCATGTGTGGAACGTCTCACCAAAGCGAATTCCAAACAAGGAACCCTCCCGTTACACTACTACCTCGCATAGTCGGTCATCAAGATGTGGCGGTCTAAGACACATGATAGGGAACGGGAAACAAAATGTTAATTCACAACCCTACTAATATGATTCTACTTCAATGTTTTACCAAATAAATAATTGAGGATTCCAACAAACGAGACAATTACTTTCAGTAAAGTCTTACAAACATTTATCCCATTATATACACAACTTGGCCTTCTCATCAAGGCATAACCCGAAGTCTAAATTTGACTTCATATCTCAGTCTCCCTCACATCGATCAGAGGAGAGAACTATATACAGTGCTTCTATCTCGCACTTTAATAGCCCTTAATCACTCTACTACGTGATTCTTGGCTAAACCTTTCAACCCATCAAAATAAAATAAAACAAAATAAAAGCAAATAAGAGAAAGGAAAAGTAGCATCTCCCCACTCCCAACGTCGTTGAGGTTCACGCGTGGAGCATCCCGCAAAAGCGAAATCCAAATAAGGAACCCCTCTTATGCATTACTACTGAACCTTGTTGGTCGTGGAGATAAGGCATACCAATCACATACCATGTAAATAAGCAACTAAACACTCAAGCAAGATAGCGCAACAAATAATGAAAACCTCCTACTTATCTCAAACCACCCCTATAAGTCCCAACCTGTATCCAGGAGAGATATTATAGGAGAACTAGTTCCACCCTGAAGCTAGAAGTAAGATAGCCTCACAATTTTAATCGCTTACTATCACCCCAAACATACCAAAATACCTTTACTAGTATAATACAAATAATACTAGTAGTACACATCTCACATAATATTAAAATATCATCACTCGCCTTATAACAACTGAAGGAAAATATAAAACTTCCCTACTATGGAAGTCATATACTTACCCCATTAATAGTAGCGTCAATACTACCACAAACTCAATATGCACACGCGAATCTAGAGCACACAATACTACTCTATCCAAACATAAGAACTACACCACCTACTACTAAGGTGGAATTCCTACCAATAATCTTGCCAATTCACCCCGGGTCAAACCTAATGGCTCACCCATCAACAGGAACAAAAGGAGTGATCCTACACTCCACCTCATAGCCATATCATATCCATGGTTACATCTCTATCTACCCAAAAGATTGCCCACGCAATCCCTTTCACCATCTCAACGAAAGGGAATACGCTACCATCCTCCCCTTTCTTAGTTCAATAAAATCTCCCCAGGCGGATGTCCGCTAATGGGGTTTCATGAACACTGTTCTGCCAAAAGTGCTAACGACTCTATTTTAGAAGCCTATCCTTCCACTAAAGGGCTCTTCCTTCCTTATACCAACCGTATTTTGATGCACGACCTCCCTAACCGCACAACTCGTTATTCATGGTCGGCCTCTGATCGAACCTTGTGTGAACGTTTTAGACTTCACCTTCTCATCAGTTCAATTATCCCAGAGAAACTCGCTGTTGAAAATGTCCACCGGTTTTCTCCATGGGCAAAACTTTCTGCACCCACATATGTGGTGATTACATTCCCACCATCTCAACACTACTCCTACGGGTGAAGGATTTTACTCCATCCTTTTCATCTGGGTATCTCTATACCCCTCTCTAGGCCGAGGCTCCAGGACTTTATGTATCCACCAAATGATGATGCATCTCCTCCGTCATCCTTCAACAGGTGGCCCTTATCATGGACTCTTCTCTACCTCGGTTTAATGTCGCTTGAAATCCCAAGCTTAGTACCACTCTCTACTACTAGCGGTACTGGGAAAACTATATCCACTATAATTTGTAGTCGCAGTAGCAGATCAAGAAAATGCCACAAAAAGGGAAGCGACCTTCAAAGCGATCCTCATCCCCGACTACAATTAACAGTTCTTAGTACTCCCATCTCACGGCGCCTTCACAACCACCTTCCATGGCGCCCTCCTTCAGTCGACCTAGAAATCTCACAAGAATGCGCAAAAGATTATATAGGTTCTACCTCATGGTAGAAGAACGTAATCTCACTAGAGAAATCAACGATCTTAATCCTAAGGCTCTATGTCAAATCAAAAGCAACGCTGAAGATGTAACACGTACACACAGATTCCTAAGTACTCTAGAACCCGATGCTCTGATACCATCTATTACAACCCACCAATCCGAAATAGGGGGTGGCCAGCCCGATACTTCAAAATAATGGAATCATGGATGGAATCATTCTCATCATCACAACAAAATAAGAAGTATACGGGATAACCACTCCATATTTCAGAAAAAACGAGTTGCCAAAAATTTTTAATTTAAAGTTTATAAAAGAAAACAACTTAACAACCCAAAAATAGAAAGTGGAAACCCCAAGAATATAATGCATATAGCGACAAGTAACAATAAGAGGATCGAATATACTGTCGGTCACAAACTAATACAATGTGATATAACATATTAATGTAAATTAAATAATACATTACATTAAGCAAATACAATCGTTGGGCCACTCGCCCGAGTAAAATGACCCGATCTTGGCTAGAGAACAAGGATGACTGCGTCTGTTGCAATATGTCCCGTAATACCCGCAAAGCATCACGGCTCGTCAAAGACACCGGAATAGGAAAATCAAAACAGGTGTTCTTTGCGACGGAGCACCTGAGCGGAAACGAGATGCATACACAACAAGAAATATGAACGGGTCAGGGCCCGGTTATATATGATTACCAGATGAATAAAGAGTATGACAATTATGAATTATGTCATGCTAGAAAATAAAAATCTATCTACACAGTAAAAAGCATGAATTGATTTAATTAAACAGGAAAATAAAGATGACTAACATTAATTAAAACTTCCATCCTTTATAACTATTCCATTTCATTGTTATGTTCCTAATGAGGAACTCATAATTACAACATTTATGCTCTTACTAGCATTTCATTCCTTATTAGGAATTATAATTACAATTAAGCTCTTTATGGCTTTTATCTCAATTTTAAGCTCTTTGTGGCTTTTATTTCAATTACATGCCCATCCTGGCATTACCATTCCTTAGCAGGAATATAATCATCATTAAATTCTCTTTGTGGCATTTTACTGTGCTCTTTGTGGCACTTATTTATGCTTTTTATGGCATATAACATACATCAAGTCCCACTTGATTATGAATTGTTATATTTATATACATATAACGAATTCAAAGACCGCCCGTCCGGGTTTCCCCACTGTGCGCGCCCCTAAATGACCATCATCTTCCAGGGCCTATATTACAAGACAACCTGGGCACCTACATCGCAATACATCGGGAAGCGGCCATATGCATGCGGGGTAGTCATAACCACACCCAGAATTACCTACCCAGCGCAGAAAATATACAACAAATGCTCATATGGCCTAGGACTATATCCACCCTGCATTCACTAGCCAGGGGACTTCACTAGTGCGCGCGAACTTCCCTTATGATGTCATTTAGAGAGGTGTGTTTAACCAAATCATCATTTACCATTTTCATGATTAAGTAAATTATCATTTACCATCATCATTACCAATTCCAATTCATTTCCATTTCCATTTATATTTTAGAAAATGTATGTTTCATATTCAATTCCATTTACATTTTAGCAAATGCATATATCCTTTTACCCGAAACCATATTCATTTACATTTTGTAAATAAATCACCTTTTTAATGCCGGAGCCATACGTATTTCATATCGTCGTTATAACCTCGATGAATAAATAAACTTTCAATTTATTCTCCCAAGATTCGTTGTGAATGTATTATAAACCATCAAGAATAATGTTGATCAATCGAGCTTCTAAAATCTCCCAAACATAACACTACTGTCTCCTAGATTTATAAAAATCAACTAGAAGAAATGATGCCCTAACATCAATTGGCATAACCCCGAAAAAACCCCATCTAAACCAATTCTAATCTAGGGCAGCTTCCCAACTCATCTAGAACACTAGGACTCTAAGTTTACTTCATTCAAGAAGGTTCCTAGGTCCTAACCCTAAAGAAAGGGGGCTGAAATTGGAAAAGAAAAATAACTCAGAAATGCAAGATTTCTGAAGCGATTCGGCCAGGCCAAATCGATTTGGTCAGAAAAGCGAATCGATTCGGACCCACCGAATTGATTCGGTCAGGAAAAACTAACTTTCTGCATAATTGCCGAATCGATTCGGCCCACTCAGACCCTGTAAGATGCCTCTTGGGCGAATCGATTCGGACAGGTCGAATCGATTCGGCCCTGCAAATTTGCCAAGAATGGGTTCGAGGGGTTGTGAACCCTAAATTATCCAAACCTCAAATCTCTTCCATTTTACACACAACCAACAATATTTATTCTACCCCAAATTAGCCTACATGCTTATTAGCTAATATAACCCACAATTTCATCATCAAAACCAAGATTAGGGTTTAAATCCCATAAAATCTACTTTTAAACCATAAATGTCAAATACATAGCTATCACACAAATTATGCATCTTAAATCACATATTAGCAAGTAGAAAACTTGCCTTAGGGTTGATATCTCAAATTTATTTGTTGTAGAAGCAATTCCCAATCTTCCATCTTCAATCTCTTTCTCATTCTCCCCAAGTTCTCTTCCTCTCTCTAACTCTCTTTTTCTCTCTATGTTTAAGACACAAAATAGGGAAATAAGGGGATTTGGAAGACTAAAATCGGGACTTATGTTAAAACTCCCAACTGAAGTGGTTAACACCACATTAAAATGACTCCCCAAATACGCGTTTAAGTTAAAACCAGTCAAAAGTGCCCGGGACCCAAAAATACAATGTGGCACTTATTTTGACTGTCTCCCACCTTCTGAGACTAACTACACCCTCTAAACTGGCATCCGAAAATTTTATAATTTTATTTCAATTTCCAATTTCATTTAAACCGCAGTGTCATTTAAAATACATGACACTATAAACTACACAACATGAGAATATTTACCTACACATATGGTAAATATGCAACATCCCAATAAATATTAACTTTTATCTCATTAAATTAATATTTACTCCAGTTCCAACATTTTATATAACTACCTTATGCGGTAAAATAATATAAAATGAGCCTCCTAAAAATGAGGGTTGTTACAATATGGCCATTTATATATATTCGAGGAGGAATATATGGTATATGTATACTATGTGATTAAAGTATATATATAATTTGAGATAAATGACTTTTTAAAATGTAAAGATGAACGTTTTCAAAATGGAAAAAGAAATGATTTTCATAAATAATAAAATATGGATACACACCTCTCTAAATCGCTATCATAAGGGAAGTTGTGTACGTATGGTGAAGCCCCCTGGCTAATGAATACAGGGTGGATATAGTCCTATAGGCCATATGAGCGATTATTGTATGTTTCTGCGCTGGTTAGGTGATTCTGGGTGTGGTCATGACTATCCCGCAGGCATATCGCCGCTTCCCGACGTCTTGCGTTGTAGGATCCCAGGTTGTCTTGATGATAGGCCCTGGAAGATGATAGCCATTTAGGGGCGCGCACAGTGGGGAAACCTGGACGGGCGGTCTTAGAACGCGTTATATGATTTGTTAAAGCAATTTATGATAATAAATTGGCTTTAAATGCATTTCCTGGATGGAAGAAGAGATATGGGATAAATGAATTGGCTTCAGATACGTTTCCCGGATGGAAGAAGGGAAATGGAAGCATATGGTATGAAAAGCATTTTTATGATAATAAAATTGGCTTTTAAATACATTTCCTAGATATGAGAAAGGAAATGGGATGTTATAAAACGGAAAAGCATTTTTTATGATAATAAAACTGGCTTTTAAAAAGTATATGTTATGTTGAATCAATTCATGATAATGAATTGGCTTTTATATACATTTCCTGGATATAAGAAGGGAAATGGGAAGTTTTGAGATAAAAATATAAATGGATTCTCATTTCGGGAGATAGATTCAGATGTATATTGTAATATGAATATATATGGATAAATCGAGTACCGAGGGTCTAATGGATCCCGACGATCGACCTTACCACATAGTAGTGTATCGGGGGGGTTCCTTGTTTGTATTTCGCTCTACGAGACACCCCACGCACGAAAATGGCAATGTTTTGAGACTAGGGAGAAGTTTAATCCTTAGTGCTCTAATATTGAGATTTATTATATGGTGTATATATATAAATATATATATTATGTACTGAGGGACTGGCAGATCTCGACGATTGACCTTGCCGCGTAGTAGTGTATCGGGGGGGTTCCTTGTTTGGATTTCACTCTGCGAGACACCCCATGCACGAACATGTCACAGTGTTGAGACTAGGGAGAAGTTTATCCCTTAGTACTTGGACTATCTTGGGTTGATAGTAGTTGGGTGATAGATTAGTTTAACAGGGTAGCTTGACTAGGATTTTTAGAGGGATGCGCTAGGAGTTCACTATTAGAAGATAGGTGAGGGGTATCTCATGGGAGTGAGATACCAAATTTAAATATGAGATAAAACCTTTTTCTAAAAATAAGGCATTTATTCACTTGCTAAATATTTTCAAAACTCGGGCTCTGACCCGTTTATCTACTTTTCCCTCTCTTGCTATATATATATATATATATATATATATATATATATATATATATATATATATATATATATATATATATATATATATATAGGTGTCCAGACACATGGACGCTTGGATGATACTTCTTTCGAGTCAGACGTCCGCTGCAGCAATTGTGGATGCGTGCAGGTTCTGAATAACCACTTATATCCTTGTAATCTAGATAGGAGGTACTGTATAAACATTCGGGCCAATGTCCCAAATGTATTTATTTATTCTTTTAGTACATCATTCGATATGGTTGTATATTTTGACCGAGTGTTCGGTTATTTTATTTCATTTCAGTTTCATTTCCGCAAAAACTGTGTGGATGTTTTAATTTTGAAATTGTTAAAAAGTGTAGTTAAGTAAATTTTTGACACCGGCCTAATAGGTTATTAGTAATTAAATGGATTTTCGAAAGTGATGCTAAGAATGATCCATATGAGGCTCCTGTTTTAATTTGATATAGGAGTGATCGCCCGGTATTTTATTAGGCAGGGTATCACATTGATGACCTCTTCATACTCAACTTAAATGCAATTTAATGAGATATCATAGTCCAGTAATTTTTTTCTTTTGATTTGTGAAAAAGAAACCAAATATTTCTCTATCCTTATGACAAATTCATATTCATGTAGATACACCACATAATCAGTCAGAACATTAGACCCCATTTAGGATCTTCTTAATACTATTCTTTATGATTTTATCTACATTTGTCTCATAGTGATAATACCATGATTTAGTGGTTGATCATTTATTAGTTCTTTATTGTTTGAACAATCCAACAACTATAAGAACAAGTATCGAAGAAAGTTATCGGTAATGGGATATGTACCCTACCTTCCTTTAAAGCCATATTTCATGATTTTCAACTCCCATTAATTTCTCCATTCATAACGAATTTGTCATTCGATTTTCGTTAATGCAATAAGTACATGTCACTGATGATTTTATGATCTATGTAGGTCCATTTTGAGGAAATTTTCTCATATTCTCCCACTTGGGCCACATAGGTCATCCTTATATTAGAAATTATAATACCTTAAGGGCATAACTTGAATATCAATATTTATAAGAGATATTATAAAAATCTTGGCCATAAAATTATCATAAGGAGTCTAGATTTAATTTTGAATAAGATTAAAGTCTTTCATCAATAATACTATGATTATGATGCGGGATCAAAACAATCTTTAAAATAAATATATCCAAACTTTATTTTATACAAAAGATAAAAGGAATGCCATAATCTTTGAGAATGACTAAAAGATCTTTTAAAAATATCCCTCGCAATCAAGTCTACACAAATATTTTTCAAGAAAATTGGAAGCATAGAGAGTTTATGAAAAACAAATGGCTTGATTTCCCCAGATTAAAAGAAAAGGAATTTTATTTGTATTTCTAGTTTATTTTGTAAACAATCCTTGCATCAAAAGTAAATACTTTTCGTAACACAGTAAGTTTAACTTGCAAACTCTACTAAGATAAAAACTCGTTTCAAACCATAAAAGGTAAATATTATCTCTATCACTATTAGTTCGAGTGTGCAACCTGTAAACAAACTTAATTTGTTTAATATCTTCAAACTTCATATGGAGTATTCCACACAATATTGATTATCAATAGTGGGCAAGAAAAACTCTAACATAATAATCGTGAGAAACAAAATCAGACCATAATATGTTAGAGATATGAGATAAATAGCTCACTACATTGATGCTTTGATTTGACAACACATACATTAATATCTCTCTAATACCTAATTTGCATTTTATTTTTATTTTTAGTAACCATTGATTAGCAATTATATGACACTTGTAGATACTAGAGTATTAAATATACATAATATATATTTGAATAATATATATTTTATATATAGTTCATTCAATCAGTCAAAATCAACTCCAAGTAAGGAACAATCTTGTTTGATGATTAAACTCAATATACTCCTCAATTATAAGCATCACATCTTACTTCTGCTATCATCTTTGCATTTAATATTTATGCTCATTATAGTTGGGTCACTGTGGTGACTACCAAATATTTCATAATATGAATATTTCATTAAATAAAAACTTACATGCACAACTCAATAAATTTTTCACATATGTTCATTAAATATTGCATGAGCAATGAACTAAATTATTCATGTTTGGGTTTCATACACTTAATTGTTAATATCATGATGAAAGAAATAAGGACATATGCATTTGATGGCCATTATTTCCTGCCCAAAATATATATCACTTAATTTTTGCTTAATAATTGTCATTGAACATGTAGGCTACCGAATCACAATAATTGAATAAATAATAATGTGTGAGCAAACATCATAAACCTTAGCATTCAATAACATACATGGATTGGTGGGAAAACAAAATATGCATGATATGAACGCATTAGTCCAATATTTATCTGTTATGGAATGGAGTACTTTCATGAACACCAATCTTTAGATTATATAAATATTAGAGATAAGCATACATGTGTGAAATACCTGTAATACATGAATAAATTATATAATTATTTATATCTTAATTTGCAATTCACGAAAAACTAGACATAATGTGAAAATCAAATAGACAAGGAGTTCGCATGAGATATTACACAAATAATAGTAAATGGAAATCGTGAATCATTTACTTTCATTTCATATAACAAATCATAAATATTGACCTAAATCATTCATGGTCATACTAATGCATAATACGATTATAATCACAACTACCAAACTAGTGACATCTGTAAATATGACTAATAACTTTGATGTCAATTATTTAATATTCACCGAAATTCCAATGTTTATTTTATCCAAATTTCAGCATATGTTGCGCTTCAATTCAACCTTATAACAAACATTAGGATAATCTGAAATGACTGCAAGCATAATATGTTCACATGTAATCTTAGCATGTATCTGGCCTTTGATTAAACTGAATAAATACTTACTTATGAGTCTCAAAATTGCAAGTCATGCATTAAAACATGCATGCATGCAACAAAATCATAAATCTAGTATCTGCACATATGAATTATAGCCAGTGTCTGGCATTTAATTCAACTTAATGGGAGTACTAGCATTAGAATAAACAATAATTACGATATTCAACTACATGAATCGTTGGCCTGTATTTGGCACGAGACTCATTAAAACACGAATATCATAATATTCAACAATATGAATCATTAACATGTGTTTGGTACGAGACTCATCAAAATATGAATATTAATAATAACATAATATTCAAATATTCAATAATATGAATCGTTGGCCTGTGTTTGGCACGAGACTCATTAAAATATGAATATTAGCAATAACACAAGTCTAATATCCTACCATATGAAATATGTTGGCTTGTGTTTGGCACGAATATTTAACTAAAATACGATCATTGGAACAAGGTTTTATAACAGTTCTAGACAAAATATACATGTACTATGGGGAAACTTTTTTTTTTCAAAAGAGTTAGCATCATGGAACTGTAGCAAATTACTCCAGAATCCCAAAACATTCGGCGGAAATCAAAAATAATTTTTCTGGAATGAGATGTTATCGTACACATTATTTATGTAAAATATATGCCCCCAAAAATATTATACTCAAAACTTAATGTATTATTAAGGGTCAAAATATAGATGCATACACAATAATCTAATATTTACAATTATAGATTAAGACACTTGAATGTCTTCCCCATCTAACATCATATAAATATTAGGGTCCAAACATTAATTATATTACAACCTTTTGACTACCAAATATAGATTATGAACAATAATCTAATTTACCAAAATATTATTGTCAAACACATAATCATATATCTTATATTTCAAATTTTATATTGAACCTTTTGGCCAATACAAATAATACATAACATGAATATTAGAACAACCATTTAATAAAAAATATATGTAGTGATTTATACCATAAAATATGAAAAAATAATTTATTTTTCCCAATGTAGAAATTTTTGAGTTATCATTACAATAATATAAATAATATTTTCATGATCACTCTCCAATTTGCGGGATTGTAAAATCAAATTTTAAACGAGAGTTATGAGCGTTGACATTATTACCAAAAATGGCAAAAACGCATTTTTAAAGGTCTAAACGACATCAAAATGCAAAATTGGGGTGGGGCCTATTGTATTAAATGGGTATTGTTTATTTCAACGTTTCCACTGGACCATGTGAGTATCAGAAAAATCCAATGAAGTTTTGACCTTTCACATTCTGACTAGTGAGTATAGGCGACAGAAGAAAAATGTCATAAAAAAATCTCAGGCACACATAAAAATTGATTTAATGTAGACTCCATTATAGGCAAATACAAATAAAGGAAAATCATGAGATCTTAAACTTTAGCTCTGATACCACATGTCAAAATATTTTTAAGAACACCAGAATATTTAGTCAAGAATACATTATTGATTAAATTCTCACATATAATTATTATTAATAAAAGGATCTTGGATCTTCATGATAATCACATTTATTCAATACGCGGAACATAAAATGGTATTAAAATAACATACTTCCATCATGTCACAACTAGAAAGATTTATGGAGCAGTCAACCTTAATGATGTCTGATCAGACTGAATTTCGGTACATGGCTTCATCTTGTAAATGGGCATAACATACTCCAATTTCAACGTATTCCAACGTTTCGATCTCCTTGTATGGTCAAAAAATTATTTGTGAGTTTACACTTTGAGAATTTAGATTTCTCCCCCTTTCCTATAATTTCATTATGCTATCTTTCTAGAGTGTCTTAATGATGGAAATCGGTCACTTATTTATAGGCAGGGATATGACAAAAATCTTCAACAGTCACTTAATATCAACCATCCATCAAGATAGATGCCCAAGAGTCCTTTTGACTCTTGGCATTTGGAATACCCTATCATTAAAAAAAATTGACTCTTAGTATAAATATAATTATGCAGCACATTATGGAGAATTATTTAAAATAATTCTAACATTAATCTCATTTATTGGATCAATGATGCGTCAAATTCCATTGACTTTTTTTAATGCATCAACTCTTTTTTTGTGATAAACCACATATATTTCGACAAATGTATGCATTTTAAACCCACTGAATCTCTTTCTCTACAAATAAATACATATCCCCACCCCCACCCCACCCTAAACTTGACAGAAGAATCCCACCGAAAAGTATTGCTGGAGGCCCCCGAAATTCTCGCCAACGTGTTTCTCTCTCCTCATTTCTCTCTCTCTCTCTCTCTCTCTCTCTCTCTCTCTCTCTGTTCGTCTATTTCTTTATTTTTCTAGTCCGCGCCAATGGCACTATCACTGGAGATGAAGAAGAAAGTTTTTAGCCCCAAAAAATAGAGTTTTCGTCTAAAAAAATATAGGTTTTACAAAACAGTAAATTTCTCTGTTTCGATTTTTTTGTCAAAAAATATCGAATATGGTGTTGTTTGACAGATCTTGGCGAGTAGATTGCAAATGTATAAATTTTGTTAATGTTGGGCTTGTAGATTTGAAGATATGGACTTTTAAAGATTTTATGGGGTATATTTTGCGAAAAATGAGGTGGTTGGCTGTCAAAGATCTTTTTGAGGTATGTTACTCATTTTAATACGCTGAGTTGGCAAAATAGGACCTTTGACACCAATGACTAATCCAAAGGACCTCTTTCATCATTAAACAAGTGAATGAGACTTATTAACTATTACCCCTAATTTTATTTTGAAAAGAGAGACGTAAATTTAAGCTAGTGGGGAATGCATACATCAGTATCACTCAGGGTGTATCATCTTCGGATATAAAAATGGTTTAAAGTAATTTTTAGGTGATAATAGTAATTTAGATACCATCAAGATAAAAGTAATATTAAGACACCATGTTTCGCCGGTGTTTATATTTCAGTATTTGAGAGTTTATTTTCCATGCTGTCATGTTTTTTCCTTTTTTTTTTCATAGTCAGTGTCGTCTTTGGATTTTTTTAAGGGTGCTTTCAAAACTGGTCTCTAACTAATAAGATTTTTCTACCCAAATTTATTCATATATTTATTCATCACTAAATGTCTTTCACTACAAGTGTATACATTTTAGTGTGTGTGTGTGTGTGTGTGTGCGCGCGCGCACACACACATACACACACACACACACACATTTGAATCATTCCGCGTATTTTGACATTGGAGAAGGCTAGCCCCACTGTCCACATATGCCGGACATTAGAATTAAATAACATTCTTAGCATATTGCAGATATATGAGACATTTTAAACTTTTTTCACAAGATATAAATTTGCAAAACTCCATAGAATATGAAACATCCACCATAACAAAATCCAATATAATTTTTTTTAAATGCGATTAATCTTCATAAAATTGGTCGAAATACGAGGTATTATATTATTCCCCACTAACACAGGAATTTCGTTCGTGAAATTGGGTAAAGCTTAAACGTCATAATTTAAGTCCACATATGTAAAATAGGTTGATATATGCCTAACCAACACACGTATTATCACAAGATTAATGTAAGGCTCACATAAGCATCCCCATGGTATACTATGAGCACCCATACTCTCGATCCCACACAAACACCCTCGTATGCAAAATATAGCTATATATATCTCAATTATATATATTAGGCATAAGTAAAAATAAAAGGAGCATAACTATCTACCCCACTAGCCACTCTTAGCTTTTATCTCAAAAGTCATCGAATAATTCTAAGTCCTCGAATGGTTCAACATTAAATCTCGTATCTAATAACAACCCTAAATATTCAACCCAAGGCTACTACTCACTTCTAACCTCAAATACGGAAAAACATCTCTAGCACAAACTCCATCTCTCCACATATAAAAGATAAAAATGTATTCTAAACCCAAAGCCTAGGTAGTACAAATCAAGTGCAAAATCAAATAATGGTCATCCGGAAAATATAACGTACTTGTAAAGACACAAGTCTCCAATTGAGGCTTAATGTAGTGTTGGCTCAATTACGCACAAAAACATCTGAGTCATAGGATAGTGTCATAGTGTATCCATCCAAGCCTATGACGTGTTAGTTGAAGACGTAGCGGCCAAGATTTTAAAGCTTCATCATATTCCGAGTTTAGTGTGCCTCATTTCTACGTCAACAACATTGGTTCCAATGCTCCTAAGGTATGAATGCATTTTATATATATATATATATATATATATATATATATATATATATATATATATATAGGAGCTTAGAAATTTATTGGGTGTATTTTATAATTTTTTATAAATAATTTTAACGACTTTGTTTTACTCAGAAAAACATTTTCTAAGAACTTTTCATAAAGGTTTTGGGCTTAAATTGAAAATCGCATTTTTTGACACGTCGTTCGAACGAACTGGAATCTCGTTCGAACGAGATTCTCAGGTCATTCGAAAGAGAATTCTAAGGAGATTTCATTTTTCACACTGGAACATCATTAGTGAATTCGTTCGAACAAGAATGTCATCCGAACGAGAAGGTCGTTCGAACAAGAAGGTCGTTCGAATGAGAAGGTCGTTCGAACGACTTTGGCGGGAACAATATTTTGGCAGGTTTTGACAGTTTTTTCCATGTTCCCTCTACTTTTTGACAAAATTACTTAGTGCGGGAACTAATCTTTTCAAACCAAATTTTTCATACTCTACAATATCTAAGAGAGAGTTTTGAGATCTTAATTCCAAAAAGAAAGATTTCATGTTTTGAGTGTGTGATTTTCAAGAAAAACTTTCTTAAACACTTTAGTGTTTACACCCAATAGTTTGTTTATTCCAAGTTCCTTCATATATATCCTTGGTTGGAGTGTTTGGCACCGGGTTTATCTCTACACCTCAAAGAAGAGAAGTTTGGGTTTACTTCTACATCCCTCAAAGAAGAAGTTCATTGTTTTGGTTGCGACATTCTCATATGGTGAAAGGCACCGTGTGTGGTTGATGGGTTCCTAAAATCTTCATTGGTGGATTCCAAGGTTCCGGTGGACTCCGGAATTGTTGGTTAGGCGGAGGTAGTTTCTAGAAGCCGCGTCAGGGGCTTGGATGGAGTCAACTCGAGTTGTGTAAGTCTTATATCTTATAAACATAAAACCATACTTAGTGGACTTAAGGCTAGGTTTTCCTGTTGTGGGTTTTTTCTCGTACATCGTGGCGTAGTGGTTTGTTTATTTTATCTTTTGCAATTTCACATTAGATGCATGCTTAGGCAAAAGATAAAATTATAATATTTAATTTGGTGCTAAATTTGTTTGGGTAAAAATTCATTTAATTCAAGTCATTAATTATATTGAATAAAATTTGGTTTGGCCTAATTTGCAAAAATGGATTAATTATTTGTGTTATGCAAATTTCTAGGACTTGGGTTGAATTAATTTGATTTAAGTGAAAAATATATTTCTTGTTTAATTGTATTTCACTTTGAGTATAGTTTAATTTTAATTTGAAAGTAATTAAAATTTGGTTTATGTAGTTGTTTAGTTGAACCATCTTTATTCCGCATTTCTAGGAAACTCATTTTGAAAAATCTAAAAATTGGGGGTCTCCTGTTTTCAAATTGGTATCAGAGCCGGAGCGCTAATTTATTGCGTTAAGGTCCTTTTAAATATTTTTGGTTAAAAATGGAATTTTCCCCATTTTCAAAATTTCCTATTTTTGATGGTGCTAATTACGCATATTGGAAAGCACGTATGCGTTCGACACTGTAACAACCCAGGTTTTCAAGCGACTATTTTATACTATTTTGCCTAATGGACTAATTTTATAAAATAGGGAATGTTGGAGTAAATATTATTTCCCGTGAGACTTAGGGATAATATTTACTATGTTCTGACTATTTACCGTTATGAGAAGGTAAATAGTGTTATATTGTGTATTTTGCGTCGTTATATGAAAAACGACGGTTATGACCTATATTTAAATCGGGTATAATTAATGAATAAAAAAAATGGAATTGGAACGTAAAAATAGTTCACACTTTCCCGAATGCCAAAATAGGGGGTGTGGTTGTTTTTAGAATAGTCGAGATAGTCGAAATAAGTGCCCAGTTGTAATTTTTGAGATTTAGGCATTTTAAGGGGGGGTTATGACTCAATTAAGTGGTTACGAGTCATTTTAGTGGTGTATTAGCAATTAGGAGTGGGGGTTTATATTTTGACCCTTATAAATCCCCCACCCCCTTTCTTTTCTTCATTTGTGTGAGAGAAGCCAAAGGAGAGAGAGAGAGAGAGAAGAGAAAGTAGAGAGAAAGAGAGAGATGGAAGAGTTGGGCCGGAATCCGTCGCTACCGGAGGTGTTCAGAGACTACGAACCTCGAGGCAAGTTTCTTACTTGTTAGATATTGATTTAATGTGATAAATTGCATGTGTAGTTAAGTTTTGGGAGGTTTAAACCATAAATGGGTTTTGGGTGATTTTGGGTGTTTAATCCTAAATCTTATGTTTTAATTTGATTTGAAGAGAAATAATTAGTTATTTGAAGTATAGGAATGATTTTATAGTAGTATTTGCTGTTGTGGTTGGGTGAAATAGAGGGTAGAAGCTTGGTTGGCTCGTCAATGGCCGAAACAGCTTCTCGGAGAAGAAGCTGTCCGCCAGGATTGATCGATCGAACCTGGAGGATCGATCGATCGAAGCTTTCGATCGATCGACGGCCAGAGGTCGATCGATCGACCTCGTCTGAAAAGGGTGAGGTTTTTCTGATTTTGTTTTTAGCTCGTTTCTTTAGGTTCGAAGCTTAGGAACCTTCCTTTGGGAAGTAATGGGGAGTCCTAAAGGGTTGTATTGGGTAGACTAATGTCCTAGTCTAAGAATGGAGAATTGGGTTTACCCGAGGACTAGTTGTATTAGGTTAATGTCCAATTGATATAGGAAGTTAACCTAAAGATATATTTGAAGTTAAAATATTAATGTTGAGATTTTGAGAGACACTCCACTATGGAGACTCACTTTGAGGGTTTATGAATTATATAAACTATTTGAGGCTATTTTGAGGTTAGTGGCACTTTGGGTCTTAGGTCATTAATAAAATATATGACTTAATAAGAATAGTATGCACCTTCTAAAGCTTGGTGCTTAATGGCTAAATGGATGATTTTTGGAAATGTAAAATATAAGTTTTCAAAAATGGAAAAAGTAATGTTTTTCGTAAATGATAATTTATGGATACACACCTCTCTAAATCGCTATCATAAGGGAAGTCGCGCGCATTGTGGTGAAGCCCCCTGGCTAATGATGCAGGGTGGATATAGTCCCTAGGCCATGTGAGCGTTTGTTTATATTTTCTGCGCTGGTTAGGAGATTCCGGGTGTGGTCTTGACTATCCCACAGGCACATGGTCGCTTCCCGACGTTTCGTTAGGATCCCAGGTTGTCTTGGAGGCCCTGGAAGATGATAGCCATTTAGAGGCGCGCACAGTGGGGAAACCCGGACGGGCGGACTTAGAATCGTTATATATATATATGAATATAACTATTCTAAATCAAGTTGGACTTGATGTTTGATGGGTGCCATAAAGAGCACAGTAAAATGCCATATAGAGCATGATGAAAGTGCCATAAAGAGCACGATGTAAGGCCATAAAGAGCCTATGATGATGATTATATTCCTGATAAGGAAGATATTTTTACAAAGTGAACAATTGAGATAAATGCCTCGAGAACATAAAAAGTATGATTAAATTTCCTGATATGGAACAAATTCATGATATGAATTAGTGTATGATGAAATTAATTTGGTAAACACTTGATAAAGTGTTGTACCATTTATATGTATATTCCTAAAGATAGAATTAGGAATTGTGCCAATAGATGATGGATGGGTTCTACTTTTATATTTTCTTTGTGTAGCTGTAGATGTGACCTCCCACACTTATGCACACACATGTATTTATTTATTATTTCGTGCTTAGGGTCTAATGGATCTCGACGATCAACCTTGCCTAAGTAGTAGTGTATCGGGGGGGTTCCTTGTTTGGATTTCGCTTTGCGAGACACCCCACGCACGAATAGGGCATAGTGTTGAGAATGGGGAAAAGTTAGCCCTTAGTACTTAGGGTTAACTAGAACATCTCACGATATTGCGTTAGGTTGCTTCTAGATTGAGAGGTGAGGAATATTATTGTTATCCGCGAGAGATTTACGCACTTACCTGCCATGCATTTTAGTCGCATGGTAATCATATCAAACCCGGCCCTGACCGGTTTCTATATTTCCTTGTTTCTGCATATTCTTTGCCGTTACAGGTGTTCTTCCGCATGGACACCCGTGTTTACATTTCCATTTCCAGTTGTCATGGAGCTACAGCATATTGCGGATGTTGTAGGATACTTGTTGTAGACGCTTCCCTCTATTGTACTCTAGTTATGTTCAGTATATTTATTCGGGCGTGTTTGCCCAATGTTTAGCACTCATTCATTATATTGTAAATATTGAATTGTAATACTTAATATATTGTTGTATTGGTTTGTGCACCGACAGCTTATTCGGTGATTAATTATTGTATTGTCATACTTTATTCATCGATTTTTGATACCCACCGTTTTTACCAATGGGATTGTCTAAGTGTTTCTTTTTACTTTCAAATTTTTTTTTTGTATATGACAATCCGTTTTCTAAAATGATTGGTGGTTATCTCATACTATTATGTTAATCGACAGTGATGCTAAGAATGGACCATCTATGATTCATGTGATTATTGGAGTATTGGGCTGGCCACCTATTATTTTAGTAGGCGGGTTGTCACAGATGGTATCAGAGCATTAGGTTCTAGAGTCCTTAGGAATCTGTGCGGATGTTTTACGTCTTCTGCGTTTCTCTCTGTTTGATGTAGAGCCTTAGGAATAAGGTCGTTGAATTCTCTTGTGAGATTTTGTTCTCCTGCTATGGAATGAGAACCCCGAAGATCTTCTGCGCGATCGTGTGAGGCTTGTAAACCGTTAGATGAAGGGCGCTGAGGAAGGCCGTTGTGAAGGCGTCATAGGATGGGATTACTATAAGCTGTAGGCTGTGGTCGGGAATAAGGACCGATTTGGAGGTCTCTCCCTTTGCAGCATTATTTTATATTGCCGCCGTGACTACTAAGCACAATGAAAATAGCTTTCCCAAGTACCGTTGTCGGTAGAGAGTGGTACTATGCTTGGGACTCCGAGCAATGTGAATTCGGAGTTGAGAGGTTCTTATTAGGACCACATGTTGAAAGTTTGGTTGGATCGGGGAAGTGTAACCTCGTTCGGTGAGAGCGTAAGACCCGAGAGTTTGGCCTAGAGTTGGGTATAGGAGTGCTCAGGTGTGAGGATTTTAGGAAAACCTTTCACCCTTAGGAGTAAGGTTGAAGTGGCGGATATGATAGTCGCCTCTTTATGGTGGGACAGAATGTTTTTGCCCGTAGAGAGAGCCTCTCAGTGGAAATGCTAGGCTCGTAAGTAAGTGTTGGAAACACTTTTGGAGAAGTAGTGTTCATGAGACCCCAATGGTGGACATCCACTCGGGGAAGGCTCGTGGAGCTAAAGCTGGGGAAGCTGGTAGAATGTTCTCCTTGCTGAAGAAGTCAAGGGAAGTATGCATTCTGATCTTGTCGATTGAAGATAACCGGCAAGGATAGGACTCCTAGTTGAGTCATTGATGGAAGTAGTTTGGTTCGGGTAAGACTAGAATGTCGTGTCTTAGAACTATCGGTAGCAGCTAAGGAGGTTGTCTAGTATGTTGGTGGGACTTTCTAACTAGGGTGCGAGTAGTGCATTCCTTAGGTAAGATGGGAGTAGTTTGGTGTTAGCCCTAGATTCGGGTGCATATATCGAGCTTGTGATGGTATCGGTACATGTTTTATATATAGTAAGTATATCTATGTGACTTCCATGATAGGGGAGTTCTCTATCTTCCTTCACACTCTTTATGGGGCGAGTGGTGATATATGTGGTACGTGCTACTTGTATTATATATTATACGAGTAGAGATATTCTTAGATTGGTTGGGGTGATAGCAAGCGAATATATCGCGAGGCTATCCTAGTTCTAGTTCTAGGAGGAGGACTAGTTGTTCTATAATATCTCTCCTGGATACGGGTTGAGACTTTATAGAGGTGGTTTACGGTGTGTAGATAGTTGCCTTTATTTTTATTTTTATTTTATTCTCTTTGCTTGCTTGTTTGCTTTGCTTGTATATGCTATTGCCTTATCTCCATGACTGGCTAGTTAAGGTGACTGTGTGGAGGGGTTCCTTGTTTGGATTTCGCTTCGGCGAGACGCTCCACGCATGAACCTTAACGACGTTGGGAGTGGAGAGATGTGCATTTTCTGTTCTGTTCTTTTCTCCTTTTTCTTTTCTGTTGGTTAAGTGCTGGGTTGGAAGGTTTAGCCAAGAATCACGTATATGAGTGATTAAGGGCTAAGTTCATGTGCGATATATGAGCACTATGATAGTTTTCCTATGACTAACGTGGGGGAAGACTAAGATTATGGATGTCCGATAGGGACTTATGGTTGTGTCTTTATGAGAAGGCCATTTGTTTAGAGATATGTGTGTCTCTTGGGGCAGAGTATTGGTGGCATCTTACTGAAAGTAAATGCCTCAGTCGATAGTTATGGTAGGACGTAGATGTTTACATGTAGTAGTAGAGTTTCGAATTAGGATTCCGTCGATCCCGATCATGTGTCTTCGACCGTTACTTCTCGACGACTGACAATGCGAGGTAGTAGTGTAACGGGAGGGTTCCTTGTTTGGATTTCGCTTCGGCGAGACGTCCCACGCATGAAACCGAGCTAATGTCGAAAGTCGGTAAAGGTCTTGGACACTAGGGATATTTAGTATTATACTTATACGAGTAGGTTAGGATAGATAGATTGACCTTAGGATTCTTAGGACGCTAGGCCCTTAGGGCATGCGGCGTTAGTTTAGGAAGATGGTTGGGAGTTGACCACAATAAGTTGTGGGTTAACTCTAAGTAGAATTTGGTCCCTAGACGGGAAGTATGGGATTTCGAGCTCGTTAGAATGTTAGGCCATTAGTGGTTGGGCCTCTCGTAGTTAGAGGGTTACATGGGTAACCTACCTTTGGAGGAGTTGGAGTATAAGTTGACTTTTCTCCTGCACTCGTGTTGTTATGATCGAGAGTGGATTTAACAAATGAGTCTTTGCCAGGAACGGGATGTGCTAATATGGGAACATGGACCTATTATTCGTATGTCTCACATTTTTACTACGTGTCATCCCATGCTTGATTTAAAGTTCATGGCGGTAGTATTTGCCTTAAAGACTTAGAGGCATTTCTCCTGGGCAGGAATTTGGAGTCTTTTCACGAATAACAAGTTTGTGACCGTGAAGGACTGTCGTTAGGATATTTCCTTTCACTAAGGCAATGCGAACTGGAGTAGTATAGACACCAAGTAGATACCATCTTAGAGTTTATTCGTGGCATGGAATGCCAAGTGGAGTGAGCTTCACCGAGATGAGACATTGGTGTCAAGGTATAGGTAAAGTCTCCAGGAAGAATGGGAACCGTTGGGATATGGGGTATATCCTACCACCCGTAAGTGGAAGGGTGGATTTGATTTAAGGTGAGATCAGAGTAGAAATTCTATGGATCGAATTTCCTTGCAATAGTTTGGATCGTCTTCGATAAACGTTAGGCCGTGCATAGCCTTGTGTAGATGGCAATATGCCTTGTCTACTCGTTGGAATGGAAACAGCGAATAGTATATTCCTGGGACTGGGAGTGGTCCGGGAAACTTCCTTTAGATTGGGATCAGTGAGCAAGTAGACCTCTGAGGGGTACACCAACGCGGATAGAAGTTAGTAGTGTTGGGGTTAGCGATTGTAAGTTAGTGTAGTTATTCCCTAGTAGAGGTATAACGTGTTTCGGAAAGTAAGGAAATTAGTGCCGAGCTTGTGTGGGTATCTCCTCCCGTAGTAGAAGGGTAGGATCAATAGTTTCTGAGATCGATAACGATGACCTTAGTCTGAGTCCTATGGGGACATCTCTATTCAGGGGTTTGCTAGTATGATAGCACGGTTTTTATTATAGTATACCCTTTTTATGGTTATGGGTTACGCCTGAATTTTGAGGGCAAAATTCCCCTTTAAGGGGGGGAGTATGTAACAACCCAGGTTTTCAAGCGACTATTTTATACTATTTTTCCTAATGGGCTAATTTTATAAAATAGGGAATGTTGGAGTAAATATTATTTCCCGTGAGACTTAGGGATAATATTTACTATGTTCTGACTATTTACCGTTATGAGAAGGTAAATAGTGTTATATTGTGTATTTTGCGTCGTTCTATGAAAAACGACGGTTATGACCTATATTTAAATCGGGTATAATTAATGAATAAAAAAAATGGAATTGGAACGTAAAAATAGTTCACACTTTCCCGATTGCCAAAATAGGAGGTGTGGTTGTTTTTAGAATAGTCGAGATAGTCGAAATAAGTGCCCAGTTGTAATTTTTGAGATTTAGGCATTTTAAGGGGGGTTATGACTCAATTAAGTGGTTACGAGTCATTTTAGTGGTGTATTAGCAATTAGGAGTGGGGGTTTATATTTTGACCCTTATAAATCCCCCACCCCCTTTCTTTTCTTCATTTGTGTGAGAGAAGCCAAAGGAGAGAGAGAGAGAGAGAGAGAAGAGAAAGTAGAGAGAAAGAGAGAGATGGAAGAGTTGGGCCGGAATCCGTCGCTACCGGAGGTGTTCAGAGACTACGAACCTCGAGGCAAGTTTCTTACTTGCTAGATATTGATTTAATGTGATAAATTGCATGTGTAGTTAAGTTTTGGGAGGTTTAAACCATAAATGGGTTTTGGGTGATTTTGGGTGTTTAATCCTAAATCTTATGTTTTAATTTGATTTGAAGAGAAATAATTAGTTATTTGAAGTATAGGAATGATTTTATAGTAGTATTTGCTGTTGTGGTTGGGTGAAATAGAGGGTAGAAGCTTGGTTGGCTCGTCAATGGCCGAAACAGCTTCTCGGAGAAGAAGCTGTCCGCTAGGATCGATCGATCGAACCTGGAGGATCGATCGATCGAAGCTTTCGATCGATCGACCTCGTCTGAAAAGGGTGAGGTTTTTCTGATTTTGTTTTTAGCTCGTTTCTTTAGGTTCGAGGCTTAGGAACCTTCCTTTGGGAAGTAATGGGGAGTCCTAAAGGGTTGTATTGGGTAGACTAATGTCCTAGGCTAAGAATGGAGAATTGGGTTTACTCGAGGACTAGTTGTATTAGGTTAATGTCCAATTGATATAGGAAATTAACCTAAAGATATATTTGAAGTTAAAATATTAATGTTGAGATTTTGAGAGACACTCCATTATGGAGACTCACTTTGAGGGTTTATGAATTATATAAACTATTTGAGGCTATTTTGAGGTTAGTGGCACTTTGGGTCTTAGGTCATTAATAAAATATATGACTTAATAAGAATAGTATGCACCTTCTAAAGCTTGGTGCTTAATGGCTAAATGGATGATTTTTGGAAATGTAAAATATAAGTTTTCAAAAATGGAAAAAGTAATGTTTTTCATAAATGATAATTTATGGATACACACCTCTCTAAATCGCTATCATAAGGGAAGTCGTGCGCATTGTGGTGAATCCCCCTGGCTAATGATGCAGGGTGGATATAGTCCCTAGGCCATGTGAGCGTTTGTTTATATTTTATGCACTGGTTAGGAGATTCCGGGTGTGGTCTTGACTATCCCGCAGGTACATGGTCGCTTCCCGACGTTTCGTTAGGATCCCAGGTTGTCTTGGAGGCCCTGGAAGATGATAGCCATTTAGAGGCGCGCACAGTGGGGAAACCCGGACGGGCGGACTTAGAATCGTTATATATATATATGAATATAACTATTCTAAATCAAGTTGGACTTGATGTTTGATGGGTGCCATAAAGAGCACAGTAAAATGCCATATAGAGCATGATGAAAGTGCCATAAAGAGCACGATGTAAGGCCATAAAGAGCCTATGATGATGATTATATTCCTGATAAGGAAGATATTTTTACAAAGTGAACAATTGAGATAAATGCCTCGAGAACATAAAAAGTATGATTAAATTTCCTGATAAGGAACAAATTCATGAAATGAATTAGTGTATGATGAAATTAATTTGGTAAACACTTGATAAAGTGTTGTACCATTTATATGTATATTCCTAAAGATAGAATTAGGAATTGTGCCAATAGATGATGGATGGGTTCTACTTTTATATTTTCTTTGTGTAGCTGTAGATGTGACCTCCCACACTTATGCACACACATGTATTATTTCGTGCTTAGGGTCTAATGGATCTCGACGATCAACCTTGCCTAAGTAGTAGTGTATCGGGGGGGTTCCTTGTTTGGATTTCGCTTTGCGAGACACCCCATGCACGAATAGGGCATAGTGTTGAGAATGGGGAAAAGTTAGCCCTCAGTACTTTGGGTTAACTAGAACATCTCACGATATTGCGTTAGGTTGCTGCTAGATTGAGAGGTGAGGAATATTATTGTTATCTGCGAGAGATTTACGCACTTACCTTCCATGCATTTTAGTCACATGGTAATCATATCAAACCCGACCCTGACCGGTTTCTATATTTCCTTGTTTCTGCATATTCTTTGTCGTTACAGGTGCTCTTCCGCATGGACACCCGTGTTTACATTTCCATTTCCAGTTGTCATGGAGCTACAGCATATTGCGGATGTTGTAGGATACTTGTTGTAGACGCTTCCCTCTATTGTACTCTAGTTATGTTCAGTATATTTATTCGGGCGTGTTTGCCCAAGGTTTAGCACTCATTCATTATATTGTAAATATTGAATTGTAATACTTAATATATTGTTGTATTGGTCTGTGCACCGACAGCTTATTCGGTGATTAATTATTGTATTGTCATACTTTATTCATCGGTTTTTGATACCCACCGTTTTTACCAATGGGATTGTCTAAGCGTTTCTTTTTACTTTCAAATTTTTTTTTTGTATATGACAATCCGTTTTCTAAAATGATTGGTGGTTATCTCATACGATTATGTTAATCGACAGTGATGTTAAGAATGGACCATCTATGATTCCTGTGATTATTGGAGTATTGGGCTGGCCACCTATTATTTTAGTAGGCGGGTTGTCACAGACACTTAGGTCTCTAGATGAGAGGGTTTGGTTGTCTGTTGTTAACGGGTGGTCCCCACCTACATATTTAGTTGAAAATGAACGTGTTCCCAAACCCACTGATAGATGGAGTGAGAATGAATCTAAACTTGCAAATTTTAATTCCCGTGGTTTAAATGCCTTGTTTAGCGATGTCACACCGGATGAATTCCAACGCATTATGACGTGTGAAACCACTAAATAAGCTTGGGATATTTTACAACTCACTCATGAAGGAACTAGTGTCATAAAAGCTTCTAAACTCCAATACCTCACCACTCAAGTTGAAACCGTCAAAATGAATGAAAAAGAAACTTTTGATGAATTTTATGCTAGACTTTTCGATATAGTTAATTCATCTTTTAATTTGGGAGAGAAAATACCCGACAACCGAGTAGTAAAGAAAATTTTAAGATCACTACCCGATAGATTTATTCCTAAGGTGACCGTGTTAAATTCTTTACCCACTTTAGCCTCTACGAAATTAGAAGAGCTCGTAGGTAATTTACAAACCTATGAAGTAGACATGTTTCCCTCCAAAATTGAAAAGAAAATAGATAAGGGAGTTTCCTTGAAAGCCCGAAAGGAGGAAAAACAAGTAGTAGAGAGTGAAAGTGAGAGTGACTCGGAAGATTTGGCTATGTTTGCTAGGAATTTCATAAATTTCTTAAATTTAACAAAGATAAATTTAAAAAGGATTTTAAGAAATTTGAAAATTCTAAACATGACAAAGCCGAGAAGATCCATAAAACTTTTAATGAAAATTTAAATAGGGACGAGTCAAATAGGTGTTTTGGATGTGAAGGGTATGTCCATAGGGCTTTTGAGTGCCACACTAAACTAAGGAGAGAGGGTAAGCAACCAATTTCTTATAATGCAACCCTTAGTGATAGTGATAAGGACAAGGGACCCGATTCCCCCACTAAGCCCAACTTTGTGGCTTTTATGGAAAATCATGTGAGTGAAAGTGAGCACTCCTTAATTCATGAAATTATATCACATGACACTTCCAAGGTCATAATTTTTGAATCCCAAAGAGATGAGGGTAGTGAGAGTGGAGAAGAAAGAGATAGTGAAAGTTATGAGGAGGTTGATGTGAGTGAACTTCAATTTGCTTTTCAAGAATTATGTGAAGAATTTATTAAATTAAAAAGAACAAATTTGAGATTTAAACATAGATTGAAATAGGGTGTCGAGGTCATTAATGAGACTGTTTTAGTGGAAGACCTTAGGACACGTGAGAGAGCTCTTCGTGATAAGATTTAACGTGTAGAAGGCGAGAGAGATAGTCTTAAAGGTTTAATGGAATCCTTGAAAAAGGATCTTCTCGCATTTGAAGAGCGCAACATTTTATTAGAGTCTCACATTGTAGATTTATAAAATAAATTAAACGACTCTAGTGAAGTCAAATTTGATTTGGAGTGTCGTTCGGAGAAATTAGATAAGATATTAGGAACGGTCCAAATTAAAAATGACACGTGTGGTTTAGGCTTTGATACTTGTAATGAGTCAAATCATAAAGCCAAAACCAATGTTTTAGGATAACCCTCTAGGAACAATGTTTTAGAACATTCCTTAGGAAAGTCTTTTCGCCGCTTCTTTAAGTGCTCACTTTGTGATCGAAAAGGTCATCTTAGGAAGTTTTGCTTTGATCTTAAACGAGGTCCTAGAAAATCCCTACGTAAGGCAACCAAGGTAGCCAAGATTCCTACACCCCGAGATCGTCATTCATCATTAGTTTAGGTTAGGAGATCCGACTTGGTAGCTTTACAAAATAGAATTTTATATTCTCATTTTCTTTCACATGAAACCTCCCTTGCTAAATATAAAGGTTGAATGTGTTAGTTTTTCTTGCATACTCTAGCTTTTTGTGCTTCATATTATATATCATTGTTAGGTGTATGCATGTTTAGTCATTTTCTAGTAATTACTTTATCATATATCACATGCTAGAATTATGATGTTTGTTTATCTTTTGTATTATAGTTCTTCATTTTAGTTTGCATTAAATGAAAAATGCAAAAAGATTTTTGTTTATCATTTGTGTTTCACCTTTTTAGTAATTTAGGCTTAATGAAAAATACAAATGATTTTTGTTTGTATTTTGAGTAAATATTTTTTATTTTCGGCAAAAAAAATTTAAAAACTCAAAAAGATTTTTATGTTGTGTGTATTTTAGTTTGACACACTCTATGTGGCATATACTTGTGTTTAAATCCCCTCTTTTTCGCTCCCATGTGGCTAGAACTTTTGGTTAAGATTGTCAATCCTTAAAATGTTCTTTACCGTGTTTACATAGTGTAGTTGGATTTTGTGTTGCTATAATGGATTCTATTTTTATATGCCTATTTTCACACATGCACGAGCTCACTTGAAATCTTAACGTCATATGTATATTTGAGCTTTGTGAGGTGTTATCCTACCAATCTTGTCATCTACATGTTATGTAACCTAGGAGGACTAGTGCATATTAAAATCCGTTGCATGCGAGAATTGAGAGATAAAATATTATTTGTATATGTGAACGAGGAAGGGCTCCGAAAGGAAAAATCATCATTTACGAGTAAGCCACCGTTTGCTTGGACCTAAAAGAAATACGTGGTCCAAAGGCCTAAAAGAATAATGGCATTAAAAAAATAATTCCCAAGGCCTATTATGTGTAGTTGATTTATTCATTCAAATGATTAAAATATATATGCTTATTTTGAGGGAGATTGGATGGTATGTCAACAGTTTGCACAATGTTCGTTTATCCTAGTTGTACTTTCAATGTCATGACTCTATTGGTTTGTAGAATCATCAAAATTCTAGGCTTGTATGCATTGTGTATGTTTGTTCATTGAGTTTAATCTATATTGCCATATGAGGTTATATTAAAATGTGATCAAGTCTGCTATCAAATGAGAACTCCGTGTACATGTTTTGAGTGATTGGGTCCAAATTTAATTGTTACTAGTTCACACCCCTACACTTCCGTTTCCATATGACACATTTTTGCCTTACGAATGTGAAAATCTTATTGTATTTTGTGTCATGTGTGGTGTCAATACCTATTTATATGTGAGTGTGCGTTAGTGATATTCATTATGTCTACATATATATGGTATTTTTTCTTTGCCTCGCTTTCTAGTCCATCTATGCTTCTAATTGCTAATTGGTATCTATCGTGTCGCATATTGTTGTAGGTATCACATGATTAGTATCTTATGTATCACATTGGTATCATTTTTTTGCATCTTCGTTGGTATCCATTATTAGTTGTATGGATTAGTTATGATTTTGTTGCCCATATGCTTTCATGCTCTTATCACTCTAAGCATCATCGTGTTTAAATTAGTTTTATCCTTTTTATATTCCTAAAAAAAGGGGGGAGGATGATAAAGGGACAAATGGTATCTAATCCTATTATAATCGTATCTTAGTTTAGGAAATTTTAACTTAAGGGGAGTCGCGACCTTCTTAGGTTGATCATAGGGGAGAATTAATTTAGGGGGAGTATTTATTTTATATGCATATGATATTATTATTCCCTATGCGTCTGATAGTTTGCTTAAGTGAGCAGGAATTCTTCTAAATGACAACTTTTATCAGCAAAGATATTGATCCTTGGGTTTTTGAGTCAAGCTATGTAATTATTATTTTGGGTAGGACATTTTTTTTAAGTCTAGTAGAGCTTGACGACCCTTTAGAATTTTTTTTTTTGGTTTTTGTCCTGGAATAGCCAAAGCGGGAGATTTGTAAGGACACAAGTCTTCGATTGAATCTTAAAGTAGTGTTGGCTCAATTCTGGACAAAAAAATTTGAGTCATAGGATAGTGTTCTAGTGTATCCATCCAAGCCTATGATGAGTTAGTTGAAGACGTAGCGACCAAGATTTTAAAGCTTCATCATATGTCGAGTTTAGTGTGCCTCATTTCTACGTCAACAACATTGGTTCCAATGCTCCTAAGGTATGAATGCATTTTATATATATATATAGGAGCTTGGAAATTTATTGGGTGTATTTTATAATTTTTTATAAATAATTTTAATGACTTTGTTTTACTTATAAAATATTTTTTAAGAACTTTTCATAAAAGTTTTGGGCTTAAAATGAAAATTATATTTTCTGACACGTCGTTCGAACGAACTGGAATCTCGTTTGAACAAGATTCCCTGGTCGCTCGAACGAGACTTCTAACGAGATTTCTTTTTTCGCATTGGAACATCATTAGTAAAGCCATTCGAACGAGAATGTCGTTCGAACGTAAATGTCGTGCGAACGACTTTGGCGAAAACAGTTTTTTGGCGGTTTTTGGCAGTTTTTTCCATGTTCCCACTACTTTTTAATAGAATTACTTAGTGAGGGAACCAATCTTTCAAACCAACTTTTTCATTCTCTACAATCTCTAAGAGAGAGTTTTGAGAGCTTAATTCCAAAAGGAAAGAGTTCATGTTTTGAGTGTGTGATTTTCAAGAAAAACATTCTTAAACACTTTAAGTTTACACCCAATAGTTTGTTTATTCCAAGTTCCTTCATATATATCCTTGCTTGGAGTGTTTGGCATCAGGTTTATCTCTACACCTCAAAGAAGTGAAGTTTGGGTTTACTTCTACATCCCTCAGAGAAGAAGTTCATTATTTTGATTGCGGCATTCTCATACGGTGAAAGGCACCGTGTGTGGTTGATGGGTTCCTAAAAACTTCATTGGTGGATTCTAAGGTTTCGTTGGACTCCGAGATTGTCAGCTAGGCAGAGGTAGTTGCAAGAAGATGCGTCAGGGGCTTGAACAGAGTCAAGTCGAGTTGTGCAAGTATTATGTCTTGTAAACATAAAACCATACTTAGTGGACTTAAGGCTAGGGTCGTCCGAGGTTTTTTCTCGTTGTGGGTTTTTCCTCGTACATCGCGGTGTAGTGGTTTGTTTATTTTATCTTTTGCAATTTCACATTAGATGCATGCTTTGGTAAAAGATAAAATTGGAATATTCAAGTTGGTGCTAAATTTGTTTGGGTAAATATTCATTTAATTCAAATCATTAATTTTATTGAATAAAATTAGGTTTGGCCTAATTTGCAAAAATAGATTAATTATTTGTGTTAGGAAAATTTCTAGGACTTGGGTTGAATTAATATTATTTTAATGAAAAATGTATTTCTTGTTTAATTGAATTTCACTTTGAGTATAATTTAATTTTAATTTGAAAGTAATTAAAATTTGGTTTATATAGTTGTTTAGTTGAACCATCTTTATTCCGCATTTCTAGGAAACTCATTATGAAAAATCAAAAAATTAGGGGTCTCATGTTTTCATTACTCAAAACGCTCGAGACCTAAGACCATACTTTGTTACCAACTGAAACAGCTTGAATATTTTGACATTGGAGGTGGCCAGTCACCGCTACCAATCTATACGAGCCGTTAGAATTAAATATCATTCTTAGCATGTCAAAGAAATAGTAGCATTTTAAAACATTTTCCCACAAGATACAAATTTTCAAAACTCCAACAACTATGAGGCATCCACCATAACAAAATTAAGTATAAATTCTAGAAACTGCGCTATTAGTCCTCATAAAATTGGTTTAAGAAATACGAGGCATTACAACATTATGAAAATTCATATATCACGTATACACTAATGCACATAACGTTATTAAATATTGTTGGACCTTATTTTCAAATTTGAAAGACCGCGTGCGATAAAGATTGGAATAGTTGCGCAAATTCCAATAACAAACTTATTTAATTAGAGTCAATTTATTAATGAAATAATTTCAGCCCTTAAACTCACATAGCAACGTGTGTGCAGTGTCAAACCAACATAAATAAAATATGCGACACAATAATTCAGGAAAAATCCCCTCAGGGCAAAACCTTTTTTATTTCATTATAATTGTAAATCGCAACTCACATGGTTATAATGAAATACAGTTTGACACTCAAATACCCGCAGGCCTCGGTCAATGTTGTCATCAATAAGTCCACACTCAGCCAACCTACATGAACCGCAGTCAAGTCTTCAACCCAGGAACACCGCAGCAGTCCCTAATGACACGCAGTCACAAAACTCCGTCGAGACTCACTTCACAACAGCACGTAGCCCTCGGTTGTAGAGATTTCTCCACAAAGTATTAATAGTTGAAAACTATGTTTTGGGCTTCACAAAAACAACTCACACAAAAGCAATTGGGATTGTGAATTGTAAAACAAAAGTTATGAACTCTCAAATGGTTGGAGAATAGTATCAAAACGTATTCCTTGAAACCCAGTATTTCTCCACACAAAAATCAGAAGCCTGACACCCTTATTTATAATAAAAATCAAGGCGGTGACATGTCAGAAAAAAGCTCTGTCATTCGAACGAAGGACGATGTCGTTCGAGAGATAGACTATCTCATTTGGACAAGATGTGATGTCATTTGAACGACAGTCACTTATCCAAAGAAAACTTTAGTCTTTTAAATATTTTGGAAATCTCAAAACTTAAAACTATATACGAGATGAGAAAAGGTTTATCCAAAACTTTAAAATAAAAAACATTTATTACAAATTCCAAAAAACATTTTAACCTTATTTTTAAATATCCCAAGACTTTTAATGTAAAATGTAAATGAAACTTAAACTCATTTTATCACATTCATCCTTATTGAGCTTAAATGTTGAAGGCTTCTTGAAATTCAAATCCGTCTTGTGTAGATGTAATCTTCTCAATCCTTCAATGACTTGTAACAACTTGTAGCAATATATGATATAATTAATTGTGACGAAAAATGTCCTTACAAAATATTTGCATCACATCTCGAATCAAAAAAATATATCTACGAGCCAGATTTTCTAGTTTTATTAAAGGACCCCCTAAAATGCGCATTATATATATATATATATATATATATATGTATGTGTTTGTGTATGTGTGTATGTGTGTGTGTGTGTGTGTGTGTGTGTGTGTGTGAGAGAGAGAGAGAGAGAGAGAGAGAGAGAGAATACAACATTTATATTAGAAAATATTTAATGTGAAATGACAAGAACTATAAAGTACAACTAATCGTAGATACTTTAGGCCTTTTAAATCAAAGTAGAATCAATAATATATTGTACTTTAAATAAACTTCACAAATCACCTATCTAATTGTCAAGTCAAAACCAACTAATTTATTTTAACAAAAATATATAGTATAAATTTTAATATTGTATAAAAAGAACAATATTAAAAATAATTTAGGGAAAATCTACACTTCGGTTGTCTTATTTTCGGCACAGTTAAATTGAAATGGTGGTGTGGTAAGGGGAAGATTGTATAGGGTTGAGGAGGGGTGAAGGCTCCTCTTGAGATTTACGAAACAAAAACTAAGAAAAAGGGTGCTTTGTCTGAAAATAGTAAGTTAAAGTGATTTTTTAAAGAGTTTTGAAAGTTTACAGGTCAATAACATAATAAATTTCAATCCTCTCTTTATCTTCTTAGGTTTAAGATTGGCTGCCTCCTCCCTAACTCATTTCATTTTGATTTTCATTTTTTCCTCTCTCACCTCTCTTATCCTCCCCAACTTCAGTGGCTCCTCTCCTCTTCTCCCTTTGGTACAACATTTCCTCTTCTCCCTACGGCGCCCTGCCCCATCTCCTCTCCATCTAGCAACCTTCTCTATTACTAGTGGCAACACGGTCCGACTGCTTCTCCCTCAGGCCAGTTTAATTACATTTTCATTCCTTTTTAAAAAAAAATTGATATTGTTAATGTTATTAACATATTGTTAATATTAATACACACATGTTATAATTAGGTATTCACACAACTATCTCATATACACATACATATATATCACTCACTATATATGTCTATACAACATCCCCATAGTAATGGCTTGTGGATGCCTCCCTCGTGTGCTATCTGGCTCTAGGTATACCACTACACTAGGTCGGGTTGGAATCTCACCACCGAACCCAAAACGTAATAAAAACAACGGAGGTGGTCATAAACATACGTCCAAGGGTTGCAACCATACCACTATTCTCATTATTAATATTAAAAATTAACATATTAAAATTAAAAATTAACTTATTGTTATTAACTTATTAATTTATTGTTAATATTCTTAACATTGTTAATGTTAAATGTGTATTATTAAATGTTAGTCTTTAGGCAAAATTTTAATTTTTATACTAAATATGTTAAATATATTTTAATTTTTAGTCAGAATATGTTAAATTAAATTGTAATTTTAGGAAGTCATGGAAAAATATTTCAAAACAAAAAGTAATTGATAAAACATATTATGAACCCAAAGTTCAATCTTCTCGGAATGTGGGGTCTAATAATTTGAAAATGCAAGATCAATTTGTTGAACAATAACCAAATATTCCTCTGTCTCCGTGTATGGCGATCATTTTAGACGAACTTTCAACTCATCTTGCTTTTAGAAAAGGTATATACGATTATGGTTATTCTAAACAAATTGAGAAAGTTCGACAAGCAAATCTATAAAAGGGCCCTTATCAACCTAAAAATAACATTTTTTCCATAGAAAGAATTTAGAATTGATAAACTAGGATTTATTCAGGCATGGTTTAATGAATTTGGGAGGTGGTTGGAGTATAGCATAACAACGAAAGTCGTATATTATTTGGTTTGCCATTTTTTCAAACTAAAAAAAGGTGGGCAAGGGTTGGTGAAACATTTGTTAACAAGGGCTTTTCAACTTGGAAAAAAATGTAATGTTGAGAGATCGTGTCAGGGGTCATACAGTTAGTCATAATCAATGCCTAAATGCTTTTGATGACCTAATGAACCAAGATGTTTGTCTAATCAGTCCAATCAAGCTCGAATTGATTATCGTATTCGTTTGACTTCATCATTTGATTTCCTTAAGTATCTTTTAAGGCAAGGATTAGCAATACGTGGGCATGATAAATCCAAAGGGTCTTCAAATCGGGGTAACTTTCTTGAACTTCTTCAATTCCTTGTCGATCGTAGTGAAGCAATCAACAAAGTTGTCTTAAAAATTTCTCCCAACAATAAAAAATTATAGCGCATGCAATTCAGAAAGACATCATTAATGTTGTTTTAGATTTAACTGCCAAAATCATCATTTGGGATATTGGGGATGAGTTATTTTCCATACTATTTTATGAGTCACGTGATATATCTGTCAAGGATAAAATGGTTGTGGTTTTATGCTACGTGGACCAAAAAGGATTTGTGATTGAATGTTTCCATGGCATTGTACATGTCCATGACACTACACCTCATCACTTAAGGAAGCTATTGAGTCACTTCTTTCCAAACATGGGTGGTGTATGTCAAATAGTGTTTTAAAAGGCGCGCTTAGGCTCCGTCTAGGCGCGCCTAGGATTGAGGCTTGGGAAAAACTCCCCGCCTTGAGCCTTTTATGCCTTATTCTTAATAAAAGTCTTAAGGCGCACTTTTTTTGAAAACAAAAATGCTTTAGTAAAACATTATCACCTTTTAAAGGTTTTTTTTTTAAAAAATGGACCAATATCTCATTCAAAACAATCAAAGGACAAATGGTATCACAAACCTCTCTATCTCTCGTCCAAAAAAATGCGCATTTTTTTTGTCTTTTTCTTAGTATTTTAGTTTGCATATATTCAGACATATTTTAAGGTATGTACCATCGTAGTATTTTTAATAGCCTTGTTATATTTAAAAATGTTAAAATATATTAAAAAAATGTCTAAACACCTTTTCACGCCTTTTTATGCCTAAGGCCCGCCTAGGCTTATAAGGCTTAAGGCTTGGCCTCATGTAAATGTAGAGATATACTTCTAGAAAAACAATTTGAAAAGATTATTTAAGAAATTTATAGTGGAGAGCGTGAGATAATTAAGGGTTTAAACTAAGAAACAACATTCGAACGGGCGGGGGACACAAATTGGAGTTCACATTATGGTACACTAGTGAGTTTGATTTGTTTGTTTCCATCGATGATTGATGTACTTGAGGTTATTGAAGAGGATGGGGCACTTGCAGACCAAAGAATTGAAGCAAATGATTTTTTGGGTGAATTTCAATGCTTTGACTTCCCAATTGAATTGCACTTGAAATAAATTTTTGGGATTACAAAGGACTTGTCATAAGCATTAGAAAGGAAAGATCAAGATATTATCAATGTTATAGCTCTTGTTAAAGTATTTAAGTGAGGTTCTTCAATGAATGAGGAACAGTGGATACGATTATTTGTTGAATCAAGTCTCTTCATTTTGTAATAACATGATATACCCATCCCAAATACAGAAGACTTGTTTGTAATTTGTGGAAGATCATGTTGCGAAACTGAAGAAATGATAAATCTGCACAACTATTATGTTTAATTATTCTATTTAGAGATAGAAATGCATCTTCAAGAGTTGAATAGTTGCTTTAAGGAGGTGAATACAGAGTTTCTTTAATGTATGTCATATCTTTATCCAAGCGATTCATTTTTCGCATTTGATAAAGAAAGATTACTTAAGTTTGTAAAATTCTACCCGAATGAATTTTCATTAATAGAGCTCATGGCACTTGGAGATCTGAAAGTGCCCAATATGTGTGTTTTTAAACAAATCCAATTTTCTCCAAAAATTATCAAACTTTTAATTATGCACCAAACCAAGTTGTGAAAACCCAATTCTTACTTTAAATCAATTTTATCTTGATTAATCCTAAACATGCATCTAGTGATTAAAGCAAGTAAAATAAACTAAAGAATACTCACAACGTCGGATGTACAAGGAAAAAACCCAAAACGGGAAAACAACCCAGACGGCCCAAGCCAGACAATCACTATGAACAATGGTTTTACAAAGACAGATTAGCCTTACTCAATGACTCAATCCCCACGGGTCTTGACGCTCCTTCTGTTCTTCTACCGTTCTTCAATAGTGCCCATACAGAAACTTCGTCTTCCACGATACCTGTTCACAACACTCGACTCCACGAATGTCTCGGTGTCCACCGATTGGCTTCGATTTGTCTACAATGTCGAAGTCCTTCTCTTTTCTTCACCGCAAAACCCGTGATGTTCAATGATAGAACAAACTTCTTGGTGCGGTAAGATCACGTAAGCATATAAGAATGATAACTTGGGTCTTTGCAAACTCTAAGTATGTGTTTGTGCTTTGTAAACCTTAAAAAACATGTGCAAACAACGTACTGGAACGTATACTATTTTTCCAGATGCACACTTATGAAACTTTGATAAAACATGCTTTAAATAAGATTTAAACGCCGCCTTAAAAAGAGTGTCGTTCGAACGATAATGCCACATCGTTCGCGCGATATAGGCATCTCGTTCAAACAAGATCCTTATGTCGTCTGAACGAGCTGGCGTGGGTTTGACTTTCTTTGACATTTTGTTTAAAATGTATATTTTAAAAGAGATCCAAATTAGTCAAACTCTATTTCGAGTATATCAGAATAAAACGTAGTGTAAACACTTAAAAAACTTTTAAAAACATTTTTCTTTATAAAAATACATCCTATCTTTTATAAAAATAATTCCGAGCACTATTAATTATACGCATTCATACCTAAGTGATCTCGGAATGAAATTAACTTGAAGATGAGTAAACATGCACCAATTAAACTTTGACATGATTAATTCTTTGAAGCTTTTCCGTAACGCCTTCAATTTCTTCAATACGTCATAGGCCAAGTGGGATCGTGACAAAATAAAATATCCCTATGACATATTACAAACACAGTTTTGTTCACGGAATTAAGTCAAAACAGTAAAGGGGCTCAATTGGAAATTTATGTCCTTACAAATCTCCCCCTTTGACTATTTTGGGATAAAACTAAACTAGTGAAATGTCTAAGCCGGGACGTCAAGCCGTATGACACCTAAATCCCATCCCATAAACCAAAAAAAAAATTACAGGACACGGACTAGTATATGTAGCACCGGCGATCATAAACTGTCTGAATGTGATGTAGACTTGAAATATCGAATCACTGAAGCATACCTACACACATGAAATAGACAAACAAATACCAAAGTGAAGTATGGAGGAACAAATGAAACTAATTTATTTATCCAAATGATACCAAGTTATAATAGATGCCAATATGAATAATCTCTGAAAAATCATGTGTTAAACAATTTGAGCAGCAAAATGATACCAATGTGTAATACCAATTTGAGATACCAATTTGTAAACATATGTAAACCAAAACAAACTCAAATCCCTCCTACATCACATACATTTCTCCCCATTTTGGTCTCGAATAGACAATCCAGTGAAAAGATAAACCAATGAAAGTATCTAGCATAATAATATACCAATTTGAATCAATTTTAAATCGCTTGATAATCATAAAACAACCAGCTAAATATGATCAAGTAATGACAAATCAGTAGCTAGTAAACCAAGGAATCACACAAAGAATATAGCAATCTAATCAGGTGTGATAAACGGACTATATGAAAAAATCCAATTTAGAACCAATAAAACCTGCATATAAACCAGTTAGCCCACAAACACTTCTAGTAGTACCAAAAATATATCAATTTAAACCAGAGGACTGCAAACCAATCAGAAGCCACAAATCAGCCTGTCGTTCGAACGAGCCAGGGACGTCGCTCAAACGAAGTGAGGACGTCGCTCGAACGAAGGACTGATGTTGTTCGCACAACATAGAGATGTCGTTTGAATGACTTCTTGCAACCTGTCAAAATTTCCCAGATTCCCAGAAATATAATATAATATTTTCCAATGAAAAATTTTCCACAAAACAATTCCAGGAAGGGACTGACAATAGCAAAACAGTGTTAAAACAGTAGGATTTTAACACAAAAATGCAAAAACTCATAAAAACTTAAAATGCGAGTTACATGCAAACATAGTACCGATGTGCTCAAACATGGATATGAAATTAATAGGTGTGAAACTAAAAACAAATGAGTCACAATTCCAACACATCGAAACGATCAAGAAGCTCTAATTGATAGCGATAAATCATCAAACTTTATCATAGCCATATGACAATTAAAGTATGAGCTTAATGAACTGAACATACTACATGCACATAAATCCAGAATTTTGACGATTCTATAAACAATAGCGTCAAATTGAAATTTTTAAACATTAGGATTAGATGTGCAAACTCGTTTAAATTTTTAATCCATCCAAATTCCCTCAATAATATCATATTTTCTTTGGAATGAACTAAACTAATTTGGCCCTTTTCTTAACATATTACATTTTTTTGGGCTCTTTTAAATGGTGGCTTTTATGACGAGTTAATTTTGAACTCTCGCAGCCTTTTTCGGTGAATCACTCATCATTTTTCAATTCAAATCCTCACGGTAAATGATTTTTACAAGCACACTTCTCCTTAAGTCTACTTATGCATAGATGAAAAGATTGAGATAAGAATGCCTCACCAAATTCAAATATGCAAGAGAAGTCAAACATCCATATAAACTCGTGCATGTGTGCAATGCTGGCATATATACAAAGTCGAATCAAAATGCATATCGACTTCAAAACAACCCCATATAAACAATAGTTAAGATCATTCTAAGTGTCGATAATAATGACCAAATGTCCTAGCCACATGGATATGAAATGATGGGGGGGTTCAGACACACCAATATGCCACATCAAACATGTAAACTCAAAAAATAAAAACCGAAAATCTTTTTGGCTTTTCATATTTTGACTCAAATAAAAGCAAAATCTTTTTGGTCTTTCAAAAATTTTCTCAAAAACAAAATCTTTTTGGATTTTCAAAAAAATTTCTAAAGAACAAAATCTTTTTGTATTTTTCAAAAGGACTCAAACAAATGAAAACTATAATACAAAATGATCTTTTTGTATTTTTCAAAAGGACTCAAACAAATGAAAACTATAATACAAAATGATACACATGTCATAATACTAGCAATGAATATATCATGAAGCAAACTAGCATATGACAAATATGGCAACACTATCATCCTTTAGATTTAGCATAGGAAGAATAAAGTGCACCCAAATGAGAATTTTAATTCCTAAAGCCACTAAATCCGATTTCCTAACCCAAGTAGGTGTAAAACAACGCATGGGGGTTTGGGGAACCGGGGCAAATTTATTCTTAAACTTCCTAGGAGCTTGTCTATGGTCGTAACAATAACGCCTAAGGTGACCTTTCCTACCACAAAACATGCAAGTGTAGCGGTGGTGGGAATGATTACCTATAGGTGGACCTTTTCTGACCTTCCTAGTGTTTCTCACACATGCGGGGGGAATGGGAACAACTCTCTCATCAAAACCTATACCTCCCCTATATCCATTTATTTGTACGGTGCCTAGGATATTATCTAACTTCTCCGACCTAGCCTCCAAATCAAACTTGACTCTAGACGAGTCTCTCAATCTCTCCTCCAACTCGTGAATCCTAGACTCGAGCAAACGCCTAGACTCCTCAAACTCTAAAATCTCCTTTTTCAAGCACTCCATCAAACCACGTAGATTATCTCTCTATTCATCCACAAACTCTAGTTTATCCCTAAACTTCTTCTCTCGTGACCTTAGATCCTCAATTAAACTATCATTATTTTCTATAGCATGCCCATTCAACTTAGCTTACAATTTTGAGTTAGCCTTTTTCACCTTCACCGTTTCGGCATACAACTCATTAAATGCATTTTGCAACTCTTTCACATCTACCTCCTCCTCGTCACTCTCTTCACCCTCAGTAACATGGTATACACTCAAAACCTCCTCGGAAGTGTCATGCACATGAGAATCGTCGTCGCTCACATGAGATGCCATAAACGCAACAAAGTTACGATCAATGGGGGAACTCTCTCCCTCTTCTGGATCACTATCACTTAAGGTGGCATTATAGACAATGGGTTGCTTGCCCTCTTTCTTAAGTCTAGTGGGACACTCCTTAACTTTCTGACGATACCTCTCACACCCAAAACACTTATCCGACTCATCTCTTTTAGGCTTCTCAAACTTATCCCTAGAGGTGTGATCTACTTTGTTGTTCTTGAATTTTTCAAATTTCATTGCATCTTTCGATTGCTTTTGAAACTTAATGAATTTTTTAAATTTCTTTGCCAATAAAGCAACATCCTCAAAATCGGAATCGGAATCGGAATTCGAAACTTTAATTTCCTCCTTTCGGGTTTTCAAAGCAATACCCTTTTCTTTCTTAGGCACTTGCTTGGAGGTAATCATGTCAATTTCATAGGTTTGTAAGTCACCTACAATCTCTTCTAGTTTCATCCACTCTAACCTACACAAGGAGTTTAAATGGTCACTTTCGCATCAAACCTAGTAGGCAACGACCTAAGGATTTTCTTAATGACATGGTTGTCGGGAATTTTCTCACCTAGGTTAAACGAAGAGTTGATAATATTGGACAACCTAGCATAAAACTCATCAAAAGTCTCACTCACTAACATCCTAATGGTCTCAAACTGTGTAGTGAGATTTTGAAGTTTTGACGCCCTAATCGTGCTAGTGCCCTCGTGAGTGAGTGAAAAAATATCCCAAGCCTATTTTGATGTTTCACAAGTCATAATTCTATTATATTCATCCCGTGTTACATGTGAAGCAATAACGTGCAGGCCCTAAGGATTATATTGTGCAAGTCTTTGTTTAGTTTCGGTCCATGACTCAACAGGCTTTAAACTAGTAACCTCACCTACAATAGTGACAGGGGGTGTCCAACCTTTCTTAACTTCTAGCCATACACGCTCATCAATAGATTTTAATGCACATCTCATTCTCATCTTCCAATAAGTGTAATTGGTGCCATAAAAAATAGGAGTTCGAGAAAACTCATTATATCCAAAATTCATCTTTGAAAACACACGGGATCACAAAAGAAATAGATTATGTTTTCTAGCTCTGATACCAATTTGAAAGTGCCCAATATGTGTGTTTTTAAACAAAAACAATTTTCTCCAAAAATTATCCAACTTTTAATTATGCACCAAACCAAGTTGTGAAAACCCAATTCTTAGTTTAAACCATTTTTTTCTTAATTAATCCTAAACATACATCTAGTGATTAAAGAAAGTAAAATAAACTAAAGAATACTCACAACACCGGATGTATGAGGAAAAAACCCGAAACGGGAAAACAACCTCGGACGGCCCAAGCCAAACAATCACTATGAACAATGGTTTTACAAAGACAGATTAGCCTTACTCAATGACTCAATCCCCACAGGTCTTGACACTCCTTGTCATATTCTACCGTTCTCCAATAGTGCCCACACAGAAATTCCGTCTTCCACGATACCTGTCCACAACACACGACTCCACGAATGTCTCAGTGTCCACCGACTGCTTTGATTCGTCTACGATGTCGAAGTCCTTCTCTTTTTTTCACCGTAAAACCCTTGATATTCAATGATAGAACAAACTTCTTCGTGCATCATGATCACGTAAGCATATAATAATGATAACTCGAATTTTCACAAACTCTAAGGATGTGTTTATGCTTTGTAAACCTTAGAAAACATGTGCAAACAATGTACTGGAACGTATACTATTTTTCCATATGCACACTTACGAAACTCTGATAGAAACATGCTTCAAATAAGATTTAAACGTCGCCTCGAAAAGAGTATCGTTCGAACGACAATGCCACATCATTCGAGCGACGTAGGCATCTCGTTCGAACGAGAACCTTATGTCGTCTGAACGAGCTGACGCGGGTTTGACTTTCTTTGATTTTTTGTTTAAAACGTCTCTTTTAAAAGAGATCCAAATTAGTCAAACTATATTTCGAGTATATCAGAATAAAACATAGTGTAAACACTTAAAACACTTTTAAAAATATTTTAAAACATTTTTATTTATAAAAATACATCCTTATCTTTTATAAAAAACAATTCCGAGCACCATTAATTATACGCATTCATACCTGAGTGATCTCAGAATGCAATTAACTTGAAGACGAGTGAACATGCACCAATTAAATTTCGGCATTGTTAATTCTTTGAAGCTTTGTCGCAACGTCTTCAATTTTATTCAATACGTCATAGACCAAGTGGGATCGTGACAAAATAAAATATCCCTATAACATAATGCAAACACGGTTTTGTTCACGGAATTAAGTCAAAACTATACAGGGACTCAATTGAAAATTTATGTCCTTATAAGATCAACTCCAAAATTTTATAGATATTGTACGTGATGATGAAGCATTATGTGATTTAAAAGGAATTGGTGGGCTTGCTAAAAAAATAATTAAAATGAAGAAGCATCAATTGTTCTCATTACTATACTTATTTGTAAAACATGCCTTAATAATGTCAGTTGCAACTACAAGCGTCGAAAGATCATTTTCTGCAAAGAAGATCATAAAGAGTTCATTATTTAGCCGAATGGCAGATGATTTTATGAATGATTATTTGGTAACATACATTAAACAAGATATTTTCAAGAATATTGACATAGAAGTTGTCCTTCAATATTTTCAAAAAATGCAGTTACGTAGGGGAATATTGTTAACAATCACTTGTGTTTGTATTTCTTGGTTACATATTGCAAAATAAAAATTCGCAATTTATTTTATGACTTTTTTGTTTGTCAATTTTTATGATTAAATTTTATTTGGTCGTATCTTCGATTTTTTTAATGGGCTCCCCCTCAACTAAAATCATGGATTCGCCACTGAATGTGATATATTTTTTTTGTTTTTGGTCTAGCGGTAAGAGGTATCATCAGGACATTTTTTACAAACCGAGGTTATAAATTTTGGTTATGCGTGGGTACTACGAGATTCACACAGGAACAACAACTCCACCTATAACTCGATCTCAAAGGGTAGCCTATTTTGAATCCACAATGTTAAGAGTTTATCCCAAGAATCAAGTTGGAAAAACCTTGGGGTTAGATGTATAAATGTATTGTTTAGTCTAATTTTGTAAATAAGGAGGCTTTCACAACACCATTACGTTTCAGTATGCCATTACCCCGGGTATATGGTGGGTGTGTTACAATGGAAACAAAGATGATACACATCGAAAAGTGGAAAGATAATGGAAAAATGAGTTGCCCTCGAAAGTTTGTTAGTAAACAAATTGACTCGATATTAAAACAAATTTACCGATTAATGTTTGTAATGTGCGTCGCTCAGTCAGGGAAATTGGCCGCCTACCTTTTCAAAATCATATTGTCTCTCCTGCTCTTGGACAGTCTGGAGGAATATGGATCCTATGGATGGAGGTTAAAATTACGGTCAATGAGGTTGCGGTTTCCCCCGATTCATTCATGTCATGGTCCACCACAATCTTGACGCTGGTCCACTAGAATTCACTACGGTATACATGCCTCCTCAGCCGCTTGCACATGCTCAGGTATGGGATCACTTACACCACCTCTCTAATACTATTTCCAAACCCTGGGTTCTACTTGGGGACTTTAATACAATATTAGGTCCGCATGAAAATCTAGGAGGATGACCTTTTCATCATGCACATGCCAACGCTATTAAATATTTTATGACAACGCATAATATTTTTGACCTTGGTTTCACTGGACCTTATTTTACTTGGAAAGTCAATACGTCTTTCGTATACCACGTTCTTGAACGCCTGGACAGGGTCTTAGCAAACATCATGTGGTGGGAAGCTTTTCCCAACACTACTGTAGCGCACCTGCCCAACGCGGGCTCTGACCACTGCCCCATTCGACTCGACAATCAACCGCAACCCATTCGCAATAATCCCAGATTTATTTATTGTCTGGAATGGGCTTCTTACCCATCTTTTCAAGAATTAGTTCACTCCCATTGGTTCCCCCTGGCCCAGATTTTCTTTCTACCTGCTTTATTCTTAAAATAACACTTTTCCATCATGCAGCTATGAATTGGAAGCGTCACATCTTTGGGAACATGGTGCATCATATTTCTTCACTTCAACAGTAGCTCCAGCACACTCGCCTCGTAATTCAGTGCCAATCCCACCCTACTCTGCTAAATCAGGAATATAATCTTCAACAATGGCTGGCCCACTGTCTAGCTCAAGAAGCTTTGTATTGGAAAAATAAATCTAAGCTTCGATGGTCTCTTGATGGAGATCTTAACACGAAATTTTTGCATGCCCAGGTTTCACACCGTCGGTGTCTCAATCAAATTTTTACCATTTTTAATCGGGACACTGGTTGGAATTAAACGACTCAATCCATTACTTCTCAATTTTGGCTTTTTTACAACACCCTCTTCCAGATGACTAATCCAGCCCAGCCTACTGGCATTTACCCTTTTACGCGACTGTCAATAGAGGATAAGTTATCCCTATCTACGCCTATTACGGAATAGAATATTTATCATACGCTCCAGAAGATAGGTCGAAATAAATCCCCAGGCCCAGATGGTCTCACCATGGAATTCAACCTCAACCACTGGCTTGATATCCGATCCACCATTTGCCCTCTAATCTTCGATTTCTTTGCCACTGGTATCATGCCTAACCAGATAAATCATACGCTCCTTATCTTCATTCCTAAACGTCCGAACCCGACGCAAGTTACTCACTTTAGGCCCATCAGCCTTTGTAATGTTATCTACAATATGATTACAGCGCGCATGGTTGTTTGTCTTAGGCCTATCCTTCCATCCCTCATTTCGCCTTATCAGGCAGCTTTTGTAGCCCAGCACCATATCCAGGATAATATCCTCATCGCTAATGAAATGATTCACACCATGCGAAAGTCTAAAGCCCGTAAGGGCAGCTGTGCCATCAAGATCGATCTCACCAAAGCATTTAACCAAATGGAATGGTCTTACCTTAGCTGGGTTCTCCAGCAGCATGATTTTCCTCCCACTTGGATAACCTATGTGCAAGCTTACATATCCACCCCCTCCTTTCAAACATTGATCAACGGGCACCTAGGGTCAACTTTCAACCCCACCAGGGGGCTTCGCCAGGGGGACCCACTATCCCCTCTTCTCTTCATTTTAGGGCTCGATGTTCTCCTTCGTAAACTCGATTACGAAAGCTGCCACAAACACCTGACTGCACTCCGTTCCTCAAAAACTGGGCCTCGCATTCCAGGACTTGCTTTTGCAGACGACTGCATTTTCTTCCTTCATCCGACACATTCTACCTTAACCCGATTTTGTGACATCCTAGGAAACTTTTCCCTCATCTCTGGCTAGGAAATTAACAAAGATAAGTCCATGATCACCTTTGGCAAGTACACGCCCCCTCAGGTTATGCGCATGGCGCGTCGTTTGCTCGGTTTTTGCCATAATCCTGGCCAGGACAAGTATCTTGGGCTCCCCCTTATCACGGGTAGAGTGACGCGAGAATTATTCCAAAATCTCATTAATAATCTGGAAACTCGACTACAGACATGGTACTCGCATTTCTTATCCTAAGCGGGGCGTGCCACGCTAATCAATGATGTTTACACTACTCTTCCCTCCTATAGCATGTATGCCTTCCCGCTACCCAAAGGAATTCTTGCCTCACTTACTACTAAAATCAAGTATTTTTTTGGAACACATCACCGAATTCTCATAAGACGCGTACTATCCCGTGGTCTATTATTACCCTCCCCAAGCATCAGGGGGGACTGGGAATTAACAATCTGCATGATCTCAACACGAATTTTATGCTTAAGCTGCTTTGGAAGCTTTTCACTGAACCTAATTCTCTTTGGTCTCGTGTTCTTAAACAGAAATAGTATCCACATGTTTCGATTCTCCAGGCTCAACACTCTTCCAATGCGTCCTGGTTCTGGAATCGCCTAGTTCCTAATCTCCCCACATTCCATCTCGGAATTAAATGGAGTATAGGCTCTGGAACCATCTCTTTAGGGAATCATATTTGGGGTCTTCAGGAGCCACTCAAAAACAGATTCTTGTCCCTCCCGCCTGAGGTTAATGCCATCCTCGTCTCCAATTTCATCATTAATCAACAATGGGACCTTTTTTCCTTAGCACACTTTGTCCCTCCTGATTTCCTACTTTACATCCAGGCCATTCCTATCTCGCCTTCAGCCACTCGAGACATCCCCTTCTGGTGGCCCAGCAACTCCCGCCAATTGACGATCAAAGCAACCTGTCAATGATTAAATCACACTGTTATCTGTCAGCACACCCCTTCACTGCCTTGTCAATGGCTCTGGCGTAGTCCGCTCCCGCCTAGAATGAAAACATTTCTTTGGTTTTTAATCCATCAAAGCCTTCCCACTACTGACCGTCTGCATTATTTTCACAAGCTCCCAACTACCGACTGTCTGTTATGTGGCCTTCAAGATTCTAAGTATCATATCTTCACAGACTGCTCGGCCTTCTACCAAATTCGTCTCCTATCTGAATTCATGGATCCTTCCCCGCTCTCTATCTTACGCCGGATTGCTCACTACCAGTTAATGCCTTTACAGTCGACTCATACTATTTGATCCTTTTTCCTCCTTCACACCATTTGGATGGCTCGAAACGACGCCCTCTTTCAACACAAGCCTATTCTCCCAACTCATATTCGCCATGTAGTCTCCGATCAGATGGTCCAACTTTTGCTCACTACCACGAACCTTAGACAACTTTCAGACCAACAACTCACTCCCTATCTTATTACATGGACGCCTCTGGCCCATCCTTTTGTCAAATGTAATACAGACGGTGCCCGATCACACGTCACATGTCTTGCCTCTATTGGTGGTCTTATCTAAAATTCTCAGGGCCAATTTATGCTTGGTTTTACATCCAATATTGGCTACGTGTCTCCTTTATCTGCTGAGCTTTGGGCAATTTACACTGCACTAAATTTAGCTTTTTATGCAGGTCTAACTTGTATTGATATAGAAACAGATTTCCAAACTGCATTCAACATGATTACCAGGAATTCAGTCCGGCCTCCAGCTCACGAGGACCTGACGAGGATCATCCTCGACGGCCTCCAACGCTTTCAACATGTCACCATCAACCTTTGTTTTCGTGAAGCTAACTCCTGCGCAGACTTATTAGCTACTATGTCTGTAAATACTCCTTTTTGTGCTCAACTTTTCCAGTCTGTCCCTCCATTTTTACTTTCTAGTTTACTGTTTGATCAGAGTTTGTTTGGTATAATTAGGACTTTCCCTCACAGCATCGCCTGTAAAATACTGCTTTTTTAATATAATTGTTGGTTTGTGGAAAAAAAATGTTTGTAATGCTTCTTTGTCTTGTTTGCAGTATTAAAACAAAAAAAATAGAAAAAAACTCAATTATAGCGTTAGTGCCCATGGATATTGTTAGGTTTGTTGAAGTTTCTTGGGTCCAGCGTTCTTTATTGGGTTATGTTGTAAATGTTAGTCATTGAAGTCCATTTCAGCATTAAGGTCGTTAAATTACTGATGTAAACATGTAAAAAGACTTAACTATTGGTAACCGCGAGTGTGCTTTTATTTTGAACTATTATAAAAACGAACCACGTTTTTAGCATTATGTTTATGTCATATGATGTTTTTCGATATAATCTCTAGAAGGTTTTTTTTCTTTTCTTTTCTTTTTTTGTTGATTATCGTGAGAACTTTTTCGATTGGTGTCACCTTGTGAATAATTCTTTAGAAGTTAGTGGGCACATATTAAGCTTTTTGGATTCTGATATCTTGTAATGTTTCTTTGTCTTGTTTTTAATATTGAAACCAAAAATATAAAAAACTCAATTACAGCATTAGTGCCCATGGATTTTGAAAATTTTGTTAAAGTTTCTTGGGCCCAGCGTTCTTTGTTGGGCTATGCTGTACATGTTAATCATTGAAGTCCATTTAAGTATTGAAGTTGTTAAATTACTGATGTAAATATGTTCAAAGACTTAAATATTGGTAACCATGAGTGTGCTTTAATTTTAAACTAGTATAAAGAAGAAACCACGTTTTCAGCATTATGTTTATGTCGTATTATGTTTACCGAAAAGAAGAAAGATATGGAAAAATGAGTTGCCTGGAAAGTTTATGGGTAAACAAATTGACTAAATTATCAAATATTTGGGATTCGTAATGTTTCTTTGTCTTGTTTACAATATTGAAATAAAGAGTAGGAAAAACTCAATTACAGCATTAGTGCCCATTAGGGGTGCCACGTGCCAGGCTTGGGCGGGACTATTCGGGTCGGGCTGCGCCGGTAATAAATTGAGTTGTCCCAGGCCCGCTCAGGCCCGAGTCAAAAATCTTATTACCTAGGTTGGCCCAATAAATTTCTTGCCTAGTCCGATTAAATTTTTTCTAAATAAATTTTACTTTATGCAAATTTATGACCTATTTTAGTGTTTATAAAATTAATTTTAGAATGTAGTCTCAAGTCTAAGAGTAAATAAATCCTAAAACTGATATTTCTAAATCTTCCCCATTTATATTCTTTTTTATAACTTTTGACTTTAAGGGAATAAAAATTAAACTACTATTATATATATATATATATATATATATATATATATATATATATATATATATATATATATATATATATATATATATATATAGAGAGAGAGAGAGAGAGAGAGAGAGAGAGAGAGAGCGGTTCTCATGCATACCCCAGTTTGCATACCGCTGGCGCGGACCAATTTTGATAAAATAGTAAAAAAAATATTTTTGAGCTAACTTTTTTTTATATAGTTTTTAAACATTTCAGTAGGGCAATATAAAAAAAATCACCTCAAAATGATTTTTTTTACTATTTTAAAAAAATCGGTCAAACTTTGTCAGTTTTTAACAACTTAAAAACAACTTAAAAACTGACAAAGTTTGACCGATTTTTTTTTAAATAGCAAAAAAATTCATTTTGAGCTGATTATTTTTTTATGGTCCTATTGAAATGTTTATAAATCATAAAAAAAATCAGCCCAAATTTTTTTTTTTACTGTTTTAAAAAAATGGTCCCCATTCAGGGTCCTCAAACTGGGACCTCACTTGATCCTTTCCCTATATATATATACTAGCGGATACCCGTGCCTGAAGGCACGGCGAAAATTTTCGAAGTACGTAATTGCGAAACAACAAATATTTCAAAAGTACGTAATTGCAAAACAGAAAAAATATCATTCCCCAGCAAAACATCTACATATCATTCCCCAACTAAATAATGATTGAGGAAAATTTACACAATATTGAATCGTATATAATTTGAGTCAAAATTTATTTTACAATACAAATAAGTGTACAGAATTTTAAAAAAATTGGGCAAAACTTCCTTTGTTTATAGGAGTATCCACCCTGTTTAAAAAAGAAAAGTACTCCAACAACAATACAAATAGTTTGTGACAACAACATTAATAGTACGCAAAGGCACTATTGGAATTTTTAAAAATAAACTACGTGGTTACTACATTTGTGGTGGCGGTGACAAAAGTCATCGTGGAATGATTGTTACCAAACCTAAAGGCACGATTGAAATTTTGGAGACACCAACTTGTTTGGTGAAATTGAGTCGCCAAATTGTTTTTCGGAATTTATATGTCAATAACACTACCATATGATTATTTTATAGTTTAGTACAAAAGCTCAACACCAAATAAAAATATGTTGACATTAGAAATAATTAAGCATTTAAGAGTGCGCAAGCTGACAAATAGTGGGCAAGCTGCTATAATATTGCTTCTTATCACTTGAGTTTATAAGTAAATCGATATATGAAATTGCATTAATATTATAATCCGCATACATAAGTGCAAAAAACATATTGCTTATAATGGACCCATAATCACACACACAGACAAAATGTGAGATATCAAACTCAATGGGCCGACAAATTGAGTGTAGACTCGAGAGAACATCATAAGAAGTCCACCACAACAATTCAGCCTTGGAACAAATGAACCAACTTAAAATCCATAGTTATAAATCAATAAGATATTCCCCAAAAAATAATGGAAATCCCTAAGAATCTTAACCTAACAAATGAAAAATAGAAGAAATCATTGATTTACTGGACATCGAGAGAGATTGGCAGGGAGAGACTGGGACTGTAGAGACTGGGATTTACTGGACATCGTATGAGTCTTTGTTCTCCTCGGCCTTTTCCTCTATCTTAGCCTCAGCTGCAGCAACGACAGAACCAATGCCTCCACCGGATGCAACAAAAGGAACAACACTACCACCACCATATGGAACCGATGCTATCTTTTCTCGCCCAGATGCAATAAGCTCTGTTATATCCTTTCCCTTAACTTCTGATAAAAGAAGCTTTATCCTATCGTCATCACATTCAACTCCAATGGAACCGATAATTTCCTTGATATCAATCGCGGAAGGAGTGGTGTTTCCACCCAAAACGGTAAACAAATAGGCAGCAACAACATTCATCTCTACTCAAATGGATCTGCGAAACAGCGGGAGAGAAAGTTCAAATCATCAACAGATACCAGAAATGAGAACTATAATAGATATGGTTGGTCTATCTGCATCATGATCTTGGACACAAAGAATCCCAACATGAGAATTCCATAGTAAAGGAACAATATAGCACATGAGATGTGAAAAGGTCCAGCAGCGATCAAACATATCACACACAGAGGAAAACAACTTTGGGTGAGAAGTCTGCTAAAACTCAAGTGTAGGACATCCCCTACACATAATTATGTTACTATATCTCAACCCAACACATGATATCTTAACTCAAGGTATAGAAAATCATCCCTATATTCTTTTGAAAAAAATAGAACTTAGACATGTAGATATGTATCATTAGGAATAATGGGACATTGCTTGCAATTTTCCAAACACAATATAAATTAAATCTTCACACCCTTACAATCAAATGATATAGCTCTCAATTAAAGTAAAAAAACATAATTATAATTGAACTAATTGGGAAATATGAGAACTTTATATTTACCTCAACAATGATATAACATTCCATGGTGATTAGCACCGTTTCTTGAAAATAAAAATAAGGTGTGTGACCTGCAATAGTACACTCGAAATCAAAACAATAACTAACCAACCTCAAATTGAATAAATAAGGGTATAGTTCCGACTATATCACACCTAATAAGGAAATTCAGAATGTTCGTGTGGCTGCGTGAGACCATTGATAACAGTTCGTCTGGCTACGTGAGACTACTGTTCAGGATGCATTAACAAAGAATCAACATTTCCAAATCTCATCAGGACCATATGTAGACTGATCAGATAAAACCAAAGCATTACATAGCTACAAAACATTATCCTGAGAACATAAAGCACAAACATTCAAATAAAGTCCGTAACTATATTAACATAACTATTAAACAACGATATCTTTAACTTATACCATTTCAAATCGTTATCATAAAGTTATGCCATTTCAACTGTTATCATAACAGTTATAACATAATTCAAATACATGTTACCAACTGCTATCATAAAAGTTATACCATTTAAAATACCACTTATCAAAATACCACTCAAATGAAAACCAACCCTTCAATAAAGTTGACGTTCGTGTATCAAAGCCCTACAAAAACATTTAAAATAATATAAAATGGACAAAATTGTAAATCACCAAAAACCCTGATTTGAAAGAGGCAGAGCATACTGCCCTTTTGTACCAGATTTTCAAAATAGAAAAAAAATTGCAACCAATCTCGGTGGAGATGATTTAATAGTGTAAAGAAATTTGAATATCAATAGCATGGAAATCAGCAATGGTGGAAGACCTCCTACTCAGCAGCATGGCCTCCTTTTACCAGATGCAGAACCTCCTACTCAGTAGCGCTGCAACAAAAAAACAATATCAAAACCCCATTGACATTAAATCTGAGAAAAGAGACACGTACACTACATATACAGTAATTATAACATTAAATGTGTGAGATTCCTAGTAGATTCCAAAGCCAATATCAAAACCCCATTAACAGTACATATCTTTCTATGTAAACACTGGCATTATATACATATTTATTTGGCGCCTTTGTTTTGAAATCACCTGCAGCTAATAATCTCGTTCTCGCTGGTGTATATGACGTCAGTTTTCATATGATATAGCATAGCTTGGGGAGAGGTAACCTTTCAATACTTGAATAAAATGCAGAGTTTACCAATCGTGCCAATTGATAAAATGCAGAGGTAACCTCAAACTCATAAAATGCTGAGGTGATATGAATAATACTTCCACTCACTTGTGGTATTATAATATCAGTTGGCACGGGACACTAAAGTATTGAAGAGGTAACCTCAAACTATTGCAGTCTCAAGAAGCTATTGCAGCAGCTATTGAAATTAGAGATCCGGAAGAGGAATGTCTGTAAAGAATTCCACATACCTGTTATAATGACTATGTTATCGTTGACTACGTTATAATTACTATGTTATAGCAAAGATGCAATATGCGATTCATGTTATTTTTTGTGGAATTTTCAATGGAATTGCATTAAAATGACTATGTTAGAGAAAAAATGTAGTATGCGATGGTAATTTAATGACTATGCAAACAAATGAGTATTCGAATTGAGGCACAAAATCAAAACAAATGACTATGCTATAATGCAAATAATTGATAAAAAATGCAGTATGCGATGGAATAGTTGATCGTAGAAGATCAGTTATAATCATAGGTAAACCGATCATAGCAGATCATAACTAGAAACTGATCATAGCAGATAATAGGTAATAGCTGATCATTGAAGATCAATTATCATCATAGGTAATAACTCATCCGACATAGTTATGATCATAGGTAATAGGTACGGATCTATTGAATTTATAGAAGTATGCAAGATCAATTACTGATCATACCTGATATTAGCTGATCGGATCAATTACTACGGATTCAAACTGAATGATTGAAACTAACTAAATGATATTAGCAAATCGGATCAATTACTACGGATATAGCATTCAAAGCAAGATTCAAACTAAATTATTGAAACTAACATAAATGATATTAACTGATAAAATCAATTACTATGGATCAATTACTACGGATCTAACATTCAAAGTAACATTCAAACTAAATGATTGAAACTAACATAAATGAAACTAACTAAACGATATTAACTAAAGTATGCAAGTTGCATATATGCCGATGCATATATGCATATTCATATATGCCATATGCATATATGAAAATTGCATATATGCATCTTGCATATATGCTCTGCATATATGCTCTGCATATATGCAATATGCATATATGCCGATGTGCCTAAGCACATGAGTGATACAAATTTGGGCTGAGTGATCCATATACATCGCATGTGAGTTTCCATTCCAAATCTTCTTTGCGGGGAGTAATGCAGTCGTAGGAGATCTCGAACTGAAATGGGGTCAGAAAGAACATCGGATTGTCCAAGACAGTGACGTTTGTGAGGACTGTACATGTTCTGTAAAATCAACCAAAGTCATTGTCATTGTAGTTGACTGTACATGTTTTGCAAAATCAACCAAAGTAGATAGTCATTGTTCTGCAAAATCAACCAAACTCTAATGTACAATAAAATGTCAGTGCTCAAAATTCAGGTGATATAAACAATATAAATTATAATAAAAGGCGAATGATATTATTCAACAAACTAATGAACCTATAAACCATCCATCAACAAATAAAAACAAACCATTAATGTATTAAACAAATTGAAGATCATACATTCAGAACATATAAAACCTCAAACATATAAATTGTCTATAATGATGAAAAATTTATACTCTAAAGCATGTCGCTAAACAATCGAAGCATGTCGCTAAAGAATCGTATTTGAATCACATTGGGCCCCATTGGAGGCATTTTCGGTACACTGAATAATTAAGGAATTCATAATGATACAAACATAATCGAAATTAAAATTCATTTTACACCATATATGCAATCTGCCTAGTTTTTTCTTTTGTTTAGATGGAGATGAAAAAGTATATGAAAACTAAATTATTATTCAGTGAATTTAAAGCTCTATTTGGATCTATATCAGTATTTAGTGAAGTTTCTTCTAGATCTATATTTATATTCAGTGAAATTAAAGATCCGTTTGGATATAAACTTCACAAAATTGGATATGAACTTCACAAATCTTACCTTTCTCACTAAAAAATTTAAAAAAAAAAAAGTGGATATAAACTTCACAACATGAATTTTCAAACCTCTTAGAAAAATTTGTTCAAGAGATATAAAAATAATTTTAAACGGGAAACAATCTCCACAACATACTTAATCCCTAAACTAAAATGATTATACAGTGTTCCTCTGAATCAAAATATAGAATCTATAACCCCACAAAAAATTATGTGCGATACCTCACGATAAAAAATAAATGAAAACAACTCCAGATAAAAAATGTAAACACAAATAAAAAAATTAGGGTTTGAGAGTGAGAGGATTTGATGTTGTTGTACTTAATTCATGCGTCGTTGTTGCTTGAAGATGGTGAGAGTGATATGGTTTGAGATAAATAGGGTACTCAGTTGATTCAGTTGATTGAGAGAGAGAATGGTTGTCCGAACATGTTAACCAAGGTAAGAGAGATGTTCTTGTACCTTCCTCCTGCGTCGTTGTTTCTCGAAGATGGTGAGAGTGAGAGGGTTTGAGATAAATAGGGTACGCAGTTTATTGAGAGAGAGTGGGAAAACATCCCACTGTCCGAGCATGTTAATCGAGGCAAGAGAAAGGCTCTGAAATTTTAGGCGGGATATTGAAATCTGAGAGGCAATCACAACCGTTGATTTTCTCTCAGAGAACAATAAGGGTTTAGATTCTTTGAGAGAAAATCAACGGTTGTGATTGCCTCTCAGATTTCAATATCCCGCCTAAAATTTTAGAGCCTCTCTTTTGCCTCGATTAACACGCTCGGACAGTGGGATGTTTGCCCACTCTCTCTCAATCAACTGAGTACCCTATTTCTCTCAAACCCTCTCACTCTCACCATCTTCGAACAACAACGATGCAGGAGGAAGGTACAATAACATCTCTCCTACCTTGGTTAACATGTTCGGACAACCATTATCTCTCTCAATCAACTGAATCAACTGAGTACCCTATTTATCTCAAACCATCTCACTCTCACCATCTTCAAGCAACAACGACGCATGAATTAGGTACAACAACATCAAATCCTCTCACTCTCAAACCCTAATTTGTTTATTTGTGTTTACATTTTTTATTTGGAGTTGTTTTCATTTATTTCTTATTGTGAGGTATTGCACATAATTTTTTGTGGGGTTATAGATTCTATATTTTGATTCAGAGGAACACAGTATAATAATTTTAGTTTAGGGATTAAGTATGTTGTGGAAATTATTTCCCGTTTAACATTATTTTTATATCTCTTGAACAAATTTCTCTAAGAGGTTTGAAATTCATGTTGTGAAGTTTATATCCACTTTTTTTTTTTTAATTTTTAGTGAGAAAGGTAAGATTTGTGAAGTTCATATCCAATTTTGTGAAGTTTATATCCAAACGGAGCTTTAATTTCACTGAATATAAATATAGATCTAGAAGAAACTTCACTAAATACTGATATAGATCCAAATAGAGCTTTAAATTCACTGAATAATAATTTAGTTTTCATATACTTTTTCATCTCCATCCAAACAAAAGAAAAAAACTAGGCAGATTGCATATATGGTGTAAAATGAATTTATAATTTCGATTATGTTTGTATCATTATAAATTCCTTAATTATTCAGTGTACCGAAAATGCCTCCAATGGGGCCCAATGTGATTCAAATACGATTCTTTAGCGACATGCTTCGATTGTTTAGCGACATGCTTTAGAGTATAAATTTTTCATCATTATAGACAATTTATATGTTTGAGGGTTTATATGTTCTGAATGTATGATCTTCAATTTGTTTAATACATTAATGGTTTGTTTTTATTTGTTCATGGAGGGTTTATAGGTTCATTAGTTTGTTGAATAATATCATTCGCCTATTATTATAATTTATATTGTTTATATCACCTGAATTTTGAGCACTGACATTTTTTTGTACATTAGAGTTTGGTTGATTTTGCAGAACAATGACTATCTACTTTGGTTGATTTTGCAAAACATGTACAGTCAACTACAATGATAATGACTTTGGTTGATTTTAGAGAACATGTACAGTCCTCACAAAACGTCACTGTCTTGGACAATCCGATGTTCTTTCTGGCCCCATTTCAGTTCGAGATCTCCTACGACTGCATTACTCCCCGCAAAGAAGATTTGGAATGGAAACTCACATGCGATGTATATGGATCACTCGGCCCAAATTTGTATCACTCATGTGCTTAGGCACATCGGCATATATGCATATTGCATATATGCAGAGCATATATGCAAGCTGCATATATGCATATGGCATATATGAATATGCATATATGCAACTTGCATACTTTAGTTAATATCGTTTAGTTACTTTCATTTATGTTAGTTTCAATCATTTAGTTTGAATGTTACTTTGAATGTTAGATTCGTAGTAATTGATCCATAGTAATTGATTTTATCAGTTAATATCATTTATGTTAGTTTCAATAATTTAGTTTGAATGTTGCTTTGAATGTTAGATCCGTAGTAATTGATCCGATTTGCTAATATCATTTAGTTAGTTTCAATCATTCAGTTTGAATCCGTAGTAATTGATCCGATCAGCTAATATCAGGTATGATCAGTAATTGATCTTGCATACTTCTATAAATTCAATAGATCCGTACCTATTACCTATGATCATAACTATGTCGGATGAGTTATTACATATGATGATAATTGATCTTCTATGATCATCTATTACCTATTATTTGCTATGATCAGTTTCTACTTATGATCTGCTATGATCGGTTTACCTATGATTATAACTGATCTTCTACGATCAGCTATTCCATCGCATACTGCATTTTTTATCAATTATTTGCATTATCGCATAGTCATTTGTTTTGATTTTGTGCCTCAATTCGAATACTCATTGGTTTGCATAGTCATTAAATTACCATCGCATACTACATTTTTGCTCTAACATAGTCATTTTAATGCAATTCCATTGAAAATTCTACAAAAAATAACATGAATTGCATATTGCATCTTTGCTATAACATAGTAATTATAACGTAGTCAGCGATAACATAGTCATTATAACAGGTATGTGGAATTCTTTACAGGCCTTCCTCTTCCCGATCTCTAATTTCAATAGCTGCTGCAATAGCTTCTTGAGACTGCAATAGTTTGAGGTTACCTCTTCAATACTTTAGTGTACCCGTGCCAACTGATATTATAATACCAAAAGTGAGTGGAAGTATTATTCATATCACCTCTACATTTTATGAGTTTGAGGTTACCTCTGCATTTTATCAATTGGCACGATTGGTAAACTCTGCATTTTATTCAAGTATTGAAAGGTTACCTCTCCCCAAGCTATGCTATATCATATGAAAATTGACGTCATATACACCAGCGAGAACGAGATTATTAGCTGCAGGTGATTTCAAAACAAAGGCGCCAAACAAATATGCATATAATGCCAGTGTTTACATAGAAAGATATGTACTGTTAATGGGGTTTTGATATTGGCTTTGGAATCTACTAGGAATCTCACACATTTAATGTTATAATTACTGTATATGTAGTGTCCGTGTCTCTTTTCTCAGATTTAATGTCAATGGGGTTTTGATATTGTTTTTTTGTTGCAGCGCTACTGAGTAGGAGGTTCTGCATATGGTAAAAGGAGGCCATGCTGCTGAGTAGGAGGTCCTCCACCATTGCTGATTTCCATGCTATTGATATTCAAATTTCTTCACACTATTAAATCATCTCCACCGAGTTTAGTTGCAATTTTTTTTCTATTTTGAAAATCTGGTACAAAAGGGCAGTATTCCCTGCCTCTTTCAAATCAGGGTTTTTGGTGATTTACAATTTTGTCCATTTTATATTATTTTAAATGTTTTTGTAGGGCTTTGATACACGAACGTCAACTTTGTTGAAGGGTTGGTTTTCATTTGAGTGGTATTTTGATAAGTGGTATTTTAAATGGTATAACTTTTATGATAGCAGTTGGTAACATGTATTTGAATTATGTTATAACTGTTATGATAAGAGTTGAAATGGAATAACTTTATGATAACAATTTGAAATGGTATAAGTTTAAGATATCGTTGTTTAATAGTTATGTTAATATAGTTACGGACTTTATTTGAATGTTTGTGCTTTATGTTCTCAGAATAATGTTTTGTTTGGGGAGTCGAGGCTCTCAAAGATAGCTATGTAATGCTTTGGTTTTATCTGATCAATCTACATATGGTCCTGATGAGATTTGGAAATGTTGATTCTTTGTTAATGCATCCGGAACAGTAGTCTCACGCAGCCAGACGAACTGTTATCAATGGTCTCACGCAGCCACACAAACATTCTGAATTTCCTTATTAGGTGTGAGATGGTCGGAACTATACCCTTATTTATTCAATTTGAGGTTGGTTAGTTATTGTTTTGATTTTGAGTGTACTATTGCAGGTCACACACCTTATTTTTATTTTCAAGAAACGGTGCTAATCACCATGGAATGTTATATAATTGTTGAGGTAAATATAAAGTTCTCATATTTCCCAATTAGTTCAATTATAATTATGTTTTTTTACTGTAATTGAGAGCTATATCATTTGATTGTAAGGGTGTGAAGATTTAATTTATATTGTGTTTGGGAAATTGCAAGCAATGTCCCATTATTCCTAATGATACATATCTACAGGTCTAAGTTCTATTTTTTTCAAAAGAATATAGGGATGATTTTCTATACCTTGAGTTAAGATATCATGTGTTGGGTTGAGATATAGTAACATAATTATGTGTAGGGGATGTCCTACACTTGAGTTTTAGCAGACTTCTCACCCAAAGTTGTTTTCCTCTGTGTGTGATAAGTTTGATCGCTGCTGGACCTTTTCACATCTCATGTGCTATATTGTTCCTTTACTATGGAATTCTCATGTTGGGATTCTTTGTGTCCAAGATCATGATGCAGATAGACCAACCATATCTATTATAGTTCTCATTTCTGGTATCAGTTGATGATTTGAACTTTCTCTCTCGCTGTTTCACAGTTCCATTTGAGTAGAGATGAATGTTGTTGCTTCCTATTTGTTTACCGTTTTGGGTGGAAACACCACTCCTTCCGCGATTGATATCAAGGAAATTATCGGTTCCATTGGAGTTGAATGTGATGACGATAGGATAAAGCTTCTTTTATCAGAAGTTAAGGGAAAGGATATAACAGAGCTTATTGCATCTGGGCAAGAAAAGATAGCATCGGTTCCATATGGTGGTGGCAGTGTTGTTCCTTTTGTTGCATCCGGTGGAGGCATTGGTTCTGTCGTTGCTGCAGCTGAGGCTAAGATAGAGGAAAAGGCCGAGGAGAACAAAGACTCATACGATGTCCAGTAAATCCCAGTCTCTACAGTCCCAGTCTCTCCCTGCCAATCTCTCTCGATGTCCAGTAAATCAATGATTTCTTCTATTTTTCATTTGTTAGGTTAAGATTCTTAGGGATTTCCATTATTTTTTGGGGAATATCTTATTGATTTATAACTATGGATTTTAAGTTGGTTCATTTGTTCCAAGGCTGAATTGTTGTGGTGAACTTCTTATGATGTTCTCTCGAGTCTACACTCAATTTGTCGGCCCATTGAGTTTGATATCTCACATTTTGTCTATGTGTGTGATTATGGGTCCATTATAAGCAATATGTTTTTTGCACTTATGTATGCGGATTATAATATTAATGCAATTTCATATATCGATTTACTTATAAACTCAAGTGATAAGAAGAAATATTATAGCAGCTTGCCCACTATTTGTCAGCTTGCGCACTCTTAAATGCTTAATTATTTCTAATGTCAACATATTTTTATTTGGTGTTGAGCTTCTGTACTAAACTATAAAATAATCATATGGTAGTGTTATTGACATATAAATTCCGGAAAACAATTTGGCGACTCAATTTCACCAAACAAGTTGGTGTCTCCAAAATTTCAATCGTGCCTTTAGGTTTGGTAACAATCATTCCACGATGACTTTTGTCACCGCCACCACACATGTAGTAACCACGTAGTTTATTTTTAAAAATTCCAATAGTGCCTTTGCGTACTATTAATGTTGTTGTCACAAACTATTTGTATTGTTGTTGGAGTAGTTTTCTTTTTTAAACAGGGTGGATACTCCTATAAACAAAGGAAGTTTTGCCCAATTTTTTTAAAATTCTTTACACTTATTTGTATTGTAAAATAATTTTTTTGACTCAAATTATATATGATTCAATATTGTGTAAATTTTCCTCAATCATTATTTAGTTGGGGAATGATATGTAGATGTTTTGCAGGGTAATGATATTTTTTCTGTTTTGCAATTACGTACTTTTGAAATATTTGTTGTTTTGCAATTACGCACTTCGAAAATTTTCGTCGTGCGTTCAGGCACGGGTATCCGCTAGTATATATATATATAATGATCTTGTGCAGACTAGTCCGCATTTTAAGAATGCGGACCCGACATGTGTCACCTAACGGTTCGCCTAGAAATTATCCCCTAAATTATAGGCACACTCTCTCTCTTTTTTCTGGACTCACCGTCAGGTGACAAATGTCCGGTCCGCATTCTTAAAATGCGGACTAGTCCGTACAAAAGCACGACTATATATATATCTTGCCTCGGGCCGGGTCGAGCTCAAGTGAGCCTAAGAATACATGTTCGAGCACGGCAGAAAAAAATAGAAACTATATAAAATTTTGCTAAGTCCAATTCTCGAGCCTAATTATATTATTCAGCCCCTATTTTTTTTTCGAGCGGGTGTCAGGCCTATGTCGGGTGCGCATTTATTTTGATAAGTTTGTTAAATTTTCTTGGGCCCAGCGTTTTTTGCTGGGCTATGTTGTACATGTTAATCATTGAAGTCCATTTAAGTATTGAAGTTGTTAAATTACTGATGTAAATATGTACAAAGACTTAAATATTGGTAACCATGAGTGTGCTTTTATTTAAACTAGTATAAAGAAGTAACCACGTTTTGATCATTATGTTTATATGTTTATAATATAATCTCTAGAAGTTAGTTGGCCCGTATTGAGGTTTTTTGAGAATTGGTAGATAGTAGACACACATACTGTTTTCTTCGTTATAAATTTTTTTTGGTATTTTTTTTAAATAACTATTTTATGGTAAGATTTTTTTTGGGTAAAAGCTATTTTTTTATATATCGATTTGTTGCCACTTTTGCTATTAATTTTATCAAACATCTCACTTTTATCATATCAAACAACCCTATCTGAAAAATGATAGGATTTGACATTAAGTTTTAGGTGTAAGAATTGTTTTTTATATACAAGTTTGAAGGTGTGTATTTCATGGGATGGCAAATTTCCATGACAAATTCTATCATTTTTCAGATATGGTGGTTCGATGACATTAATTTTTTAGTTAGTAAAAGTGAGATGTTTAATAGAATTAATGACAAACGTGGCAAATGTAAACAAACTTATATATATATATATATCAAGGTTCTAAAAAAAGCGTGGCGTGACCGAGGCGTCGAGGCCAAGCCTTAAGCCTTAGAAGCATAGGCGGGCCTTAGGCGTAAAAAGGCGTTTAGGCATTTTTTAAAATATATTTTAATATTTTTTAACTATGCCAAGGCTATTACAAATAATAAAATGATACATACCTTAAAAATATTTATAAATTAAAATACAATTTTTTTTAAATACTAAAAAAAAAACTCGTATTTTTCACGCCTTCTAAAAAACTCGCGTTTCTTCACGTCTTACCCCCAAAAAATGCGCGTTCTTCCACGCCTTGACCCAAAAAACATTGACCATCATTGATGACGCCTTAATCCACGCCTAGGGCCAAAAATTGGCGTATCTAAAAAGCCTCGCGCCTAGGCGCGCCGCCTAGGCACGTTTTTTAGAACACTAATGTATATATATATAATAAGGAGTATAATGTTTGACATTATTCATAAGTGGAGAAGACAATTAGAGGTTAGGATTGAGCCAACAAGGTAACGATCCAATGGTTGAAATTAAAATATCACTCTTACCATTTTTATCCCTAAAATATTTGAGTTCCCCCTCTTTTTTACTCACTAATTTATATCCCCCTTTCTTCATAATTCAAACACAATGGTAGAAAGGTATTATACCTATTTTGATCTCATTCTCTCCTTTCACATACAACCGAGAGTACTCTCACCACAAAAGCTCTATCTCTCACACAGTGCAGTCTCTCTCTCAAATAATGCTCTCTCTATCTAGGTTGTTCATGTTGCTCCTTAAAGCTGGAGTGATATTCCTCTGTTGTTTGAAGTTGTTAATAACAAAAATGTTTGTTGTTCCAAGATTATATATTCATTGTTTTATATACTGTGTGTATCAATTTTAATGAGAATCTAGGATTTCAAAATATCATGGCTTAATTTTTTTGTTTATTTCAGGTAGTAGTGTTCAAATTGGCTAATTTTGGGACTTATCTGTGACTATTTCTGTTTTGGAGAAAATACTGCTAAGGTATACAATTAGTAAATTCTCTACTATTGATGTCACGGCTGAGTAGGGTTATGGTACAAAAATATTTAGGTGCAAGTGTGACAATAATGCCATTATTACCATCTTTATGTGCAAGTGTGACAATAATGTTGTTATTAGTGTGACAATGATGCCCTTTTTATATCAATTGCAGCAGTATTTTGACCTAGACACATTGATACTAGATCGTGGGAATAAACATTTTGGTGTCTATATGCCTATTAAGTCTCCCTCTTCTTACTTATGATCTACACCACTAAGTCCCTATATAAACATCCCAACAGTGGAAGAACATCAGGAAAGAGTTTAAATTATTTTTTTATGTATGCCCTACCTTTGTCTATCCTTTCTTGGAAAATATATAATTAATTTGTATCATCATTTGTTTAAATTTAGGCCTCTATGAGGTTCATTTATTTCATTATCACTATCACAATCATTATCACGTTGGGTTTTGAATGGATTTTTTCTCTGTTCAGATTTGTTCTAATTATTTTCATTTTACATGTTCCCTCTCATCACCCGCCACGGTGTCCTCTCAACTCTATTATATAGAATTTAGGGTCATGTTTTGGTTTTCTCTAATTTATAGTCTTTTCCTTATAAATTGCATTATTTGGTATATATTATATTTTCCTGTGTATGATTGTTTGACTTTGTATCTTTCTTATTTTTTAGGTATTTTTTTGTAGAGGACATATTTGGTGCTTCATTTTATTGATACTTTGCTATATTCTCCTCTTCTTCTAAAGAGTTTGGTTCTGAATAATCAAGAAACTATTCTCAGGCTTGTAGATGCATATCTGGGGAAGCCTAATTTGTTTTGGTGCTCATGTGGTTCCAATAATTGTTTGGTAAGATTCGTGGATCCATGTGTTCCATTAATCATCTGTTGTTCCATTAGTTGTTTGGTAAGATTTATTATTTAATTGTTATTAACTTTATTGAATTTAATTTAAATTCGATTGTAGTTCACCACTTATGATCAGTTCATAGGCACTTAATCGACATATTGTTTGGTTTGGTAAAGATAGCTCCTCACTATTAACAATTGAAGAACGTTGAAGACGCAGGAGCAAAGAAAAATCCCACGTAGAAGGTTCCGATTGGAAATTGCCTTAACAGTACCATTATCGCTTGTTGAACTACTTATTATTTGTTAAAAAGGGTGGATGGTCCTATTAATAAAGGATATTATGGCCATTTTTTTAAAATTACACTTTATTTTGTTGGGGAGCGAAATTTTTATCGTTTTGCGATTACGTATTTTGCAAATTTTCGCTGTGACTTCAGGCACGGGAATTCCGCTAGTGTGTGTGTGTGTGTGTGTGTGCATGTGTGTGTATATATATATATATATATATATATATATATATATATATATATATATATATATATATATATATATATATATATAGAGAGAGAGAGAGAGAGAGAGAGAGAGAGAGAGATGCCCCCTCATGTAACAGCTCTTTATGGTGTAGACTTCGGCACATACCAATTTTTTTAAATAGTATAAAATGAATGTTTTGTTGAAACTTCATGAATATGATCTCCACGGTGAGAAGATCATCTCTAATTTTTTACATAAAAAAATTCAATTAAAAAATCATTGGGATGAGGTGATATTCAAAAAAATTGTATAAATATGCAGTTTCGACCATTAAAATTTTGACTATCATTCCATCCACTTTTTAATTGACTTTTTTTTTATGAAACTTCATATATATGATCTCGACAATAGGAATATCATATCCACAAAGTTTCATCAAAAAATTTAATCAATCAAGTGGCTGGCGCAGACCCAAAATTTCAACAGTCGAAAATACATATTTATACAATTTTTAATATCACCTCATCTCAATGGGTTTTTTTATTGATTTCTTTTATTAAAAAATTGGAGGTGATCTTCTCACCATGGAGATTATATCCATTAAGTTTCAGAAAAAAATCATTTTTTTACAATTTAAAAAAAAATGAAATATACCAGGTTCTGCACCATAAGGAGTCCTTACATGAGACGATTTTTGTGTAAGTGTGTTTGTATAATGGTTTTTAACCAAAACAATAATTCTTAGCATAAAATAGATACTAAAAAAATAATTTTAACAAAAAAAACAACTTATAACGAAAAATAATTCTTAAAAATAGTTTTTAATAACAAAAATAGTTTACAATGACGAAAAACTTACTTTCTCCAACAAAAAAATTTTGCAATAAAAAAATATTTTCAGAAAATTGTTTAAAAAAACTATTTAAAAAAAAAATAGTTCTGACAAAACTAAAGTAGTTTTAAATGAAAAATATAATTTAATAATAAAAAACATTTTTAATAAAAATAAAATAATTTTTAAGAAAAAACAATCTTTCACCAAAAAAAAGTTTTTACAGAAAACATTTTTTTGAAAAAAAGTCTATATCTAACACAAAAAACAGTTTCTTATCAAAAAGTGAAACATTTTTAATGGAAAAAATCAATTTTTAATGAAAATCAAGCTTTAAGAATAAAACAACAGTTTTGAGAAAATAAAGAAGTTTTTAGCGAAAAAATAGTTTTTTTTAAAAAAAAGAGTTTTTTAACCCATTTTCAAACCAAAAAATAGTTTTTAGCCCAAAAGACAGTTTTAACAATAAAGAAAAAACATCAAAAAGCAGCTTTATGAATGTTTTGGTGCTAGGGAGAAGCAGTTGGGTCACAAATTTAGCGGGAAAGAATTGGTTTTTCTTTCTATTGTAACAACCCCCATTTTCTCACGTAAGGACTGGTCAAGCACGATACGTCGAAGATGGGGCTTTTTTGTCAATTAATAGCATTCTTAACATCAACATAATATAAGTCATATATTAATGGCTCATAATTGAGTTTAAATCCACATTTCAATAATAATAAAAATCCAATCCAACACCAAGTGTATGATAAGTCCGACATAAATGTAAATATCTCAAACCAACATCAAGTAAAATAAAAATCTTGAGTTTATATCCATACAACAATCCCAAATAAGATAAGTAACTCGAGGTGAAAAATACCTAAGCTAGAATCAATAGATCTGAAATGCCTGAGGAGTAAATAGAATAATGCAAGGCTGCCACTTCAACAGTCCCGCTATCACTGTCTAGGAGCACCTAGAGGGAGAAAATATTTAAATTTGGGTCAAAGCACTACACCAAAACTGTCGGATTGTCACGTTCATTGACTGTGACAAGTCCAACTTATCAAGGTAAATGACCGTGACAAGTCTGGGGGTGACAACTTTTGTCGTCACGAACTTGTCATGATCTTGTCATGGTCTTTGACCTTGACAAGGTTTGTCACGGTTAAAGACCGTGACAAACTTTAAAAAAATGTCACGATCGTTGACTGTGACAAATCTGGATAAAATTTAAAAAACAATTGTAGGGCAGTTTGGCCACTACCACTGCCCAGCAGTATATTTGTACCTGTTATAGCAAAATTGTACCTGTTCAAATAGTATATATCCAGTAGGGGACTGGATCATCAAGCGGTGAGTGCGCGTGTATTGGCGATGAACAAGCGATGTCCACGTCCTCGTCCTCCTCTCCCTCCCCCTCCACAACCTTCTCCTTCCCCTTGCCCTTTCCTCCCAACTGACGCATCATAAATGCATACATATCTAGGACCGTCGCCTCCAACCTGGATAGCTTTGCGTCATGTGTGTCCACCTAACGAGCCAACCCGGCGTTACTCGTCTTCATTCCGAGATCCTAGATTTTCCCACCCGCGAGCTCACCCCCTATTCCTCCCCTTGCAATCAGTGCCAAGCACTTGGCTGAGTGCGTATGTGGACAAAGATGCCTTGTCGGCATCAGACTGCGACTCATGCACTTCCTTAAGCTTTGCCTGAAACAACAAAAATCACACGATTAGTTAAATAAGTAAATAGAAAAATTATAATGTAATTCACAAAAATTAAATTATTGGATTACTTACAATTTTGGTCGCGACGCTCAGGGACACTCCCTTATCCTTGTCCTTCTTCGTTCAAATTGTCACATATGTATCGAGCCTATGTGTCCTACCCCCAGGGCCACTCCCCATCCCCTGAAATAAAATAATGAAAAATTAGTAAGTAATGCAAAGTAAAATAATGCAGAATAACATATTTCTATAATTATAGAAAAATAAAAACTTACCATCCTATGCTCCACCTTAGCGTAAGACGTCCGACTAGAGTAGTGAACGTCCATCTTTTTCGCCTGATTTTCCCTCCCCGATTGGCGAGATGCCAATTGTCGCTCCTCGATCTCATTGTCAATGAACTTTTGTCATTGTGCCAAAGCGATTGACTCCTTCGGCGGGACGGACTCACTCATTCTGATAATGGAGTCCCGGGTCTTTCCAAAGTATCAGACCCGCATATTCTTCTTCCATATCTTGTCTTGCTCCCTTAGCTGCTCCAACACAGAATCGCGGAGTTCTGGGGGAAGGCTGAATTGTTCCTGTCAAATAAATACAAAACAAAAACAATGTGAGTGGTAGTTGCGAATAAATTGAAATTGAAATTGAAATATAAATACATTACCTGTAGTTCCGCCCAAATAGCTAAACATCAATTCAAACTAACTATTTACTAATTTAAAACCAACAATTAAAAAGGGGAATCTAATGGGTCCTAACTCATTTATATCCAATTAAAGTCACAATTAAATTAACAATAATAATTATAAGTCCCAATTCCTATTATGACTATTCCATGAGAAAAATCTCAAATTGAACTTTAAGCCTCTTAAACATGGAGAGAATCATCATTTACACATTTAAGTATGAAATCAAGGGTTAATTACTTATTATTATGTATTAGCCAACAATATTTGGGTATTTATACTTAAGGTTACATTTGGGTATTTACACATTTACGTATGAAACCCTAATTGTTCCATTACCCACACACACGCACACTACACACACACACGCTCTGCCCCATCCCTACTGTCCACACAGACGCACACTACCCACACACTGCCGCCCCACCCCATCCACCCCCCCACACGCACACACACCCACACACACTGCCCCCCTCCACCCCTCCCCCACACCCACACCCACACACGTAGCACACCACATACACACATATTCATATACACACAAAGGAGAGAGAGAGAGAGAGAGAGAGAGAGAGAGAGAGAGAGAGAGAGAGAAGGGGGAAACAAAACGGAGGGAAAAAAAGAGGGAAGAGTTTATTTTTCTGAAAAAGTTGTCACAATCTTTGATTGTGACAACTTTCTAATTTTGTCATGGTCATTGACCGTGACAAGTAATGTTGTCACGGACTTGTCATGGTCAATGACCGTAACAAACAATGCGTGTTTTTTTGTCACAGTCATTGACCTTGACAAGGGTGGCCGACTGAAGGATGATAATTTGGTGTTTTTGGTGTATTGGAGACCTATATGTGCAAGAATGAACTTATTCAAGTTAAAACGGAATAAATACAGTCCATGCAAAGTAATTATCCCCCATCCTCACTCACATGCTATTAACATCTCACCCTTCATCTAAGTGTGATATTACCGGCATGCAAACAAGTCCCAATATAATGTACCATAATTGTACCAATTAGATAATAAATAAATTAGCTATAATCAATTTCTAACACAAAGTCAGCTATATTCAATTACCAATTGCCCAAGGTATTCCACTGTTATATATCTCATGAAAGGGGTCTATAATTTACTGTCTTCATTCTTAGACAAATTAATTTATCTCAATTTATTCGGTTATTTTATAAATATATGTCATCTCATAGATGCGACAATCAAATGCATCTACTTATGTTGCCTCGTTCATGCTCTATCGGTAAGTCCAAAGAAAATATCTTATCCAAGTCAGACATCACAAAACACACATAAGTGGGGCTATCCCTACACAGTACACCAGTTCACGGCCCATACCTAGCGTAGACAAAGGATTCATGCATCAACACCCACATCTCGTAGATGGCGCTGCTACGTAGAACTTAGAATGACCTACACAATGTCTAGCTCACCAGTGTTGACTTGTGCTACGGTCCCAAATGTGTGAAACTCCAAGCCGATAGGACCGTCCATGAACATTGGTATATCTACACAGATACACATAAATTATTATTATTTTTCCCATATAATATGTATAGGTAACTACTTTATAATTACCTAAATATCCAACATGATATCCTCAAATATTCAGCCAATAATAATTTACCATCTAGTTTATTATTAATTCCATCCTCTTTAAAAAATTATTTAACCATATAGTTAAATAAAATGTACCAATTAATGTATGTGCCACATTTATATTTTTAATAAATTCCCTATTGGCCCTAACACCGTCCTATCAACTCGTATCGGATTCTAAAAATACCTCGGAACTAACCCTAGTCCCAGCTCTTCCCAAAGATCCATTATAATCGTGATTTACCTTTTATAAACATGTGAATGGATTCTTAATAGTTAACTACACAATATATAACAATTAATTCCATATACCAACATCACTTTCTATCCCCAAAATCCATATTTTACACGAATATATCAAGAACTTTAACCCAGATTTCTTTCCACCGGGATTGTGTGAGTTCGCTGACGTATTTCAGGAGTTACCAGGATTGTCACCTAGCCGAGAGATAGAGTTTGTCATTTATTTAGCATCGAGCACTCGGTCAATAGCTTGTTCACCTTATCATAGGTCTCTTATGGAGATGAAAGAGCTATGGGATCAGATTGAGTAGCTTTGGGGATAGGATTTTATCCGTTGGATTAGTTCGCCTTGGGGTTCCCCAATGCTGTTTATAAAAAAGAGAGATGGATATCTATGCCTGTATGTGGATTACCGGGAGTTGAATAAAGTCATGATATGGAATAAATATACGTTGCCCCGAATCAATGACTTATTCGACTAGTTAAGAGGATCCGCCTACTTCTCTAAGATAGATTTTAGATAAGGGTACCACCAGTTGCACATCCGAAAGAAAGATGTATCTAAGACTGCCTTTCTAACGAGATATAGGCCTTAGGAGTTTCGGGTTATGCCATTTGGACTAACCAATGCACCAACGATGTTTATGGACTTGTTGAATAAAGTGTTCAGAGAGTTCTTAGATCAGTTTGTCATTGTCTTTATAGATGGCATCCTGATTTATTCACGGACTGGGGAGGAGCATGTATATCATTCGCGTCGGGTTTTGCAGACATTACGTGAGCACTAGTTGTACGCTAAGTTTGAGAAATGTTATTTTTGGCTGCGTGAGGTACAGTTCTTGGGTCATATAGTATCTGACATTGGGATATCAGTGGATCTGAGTAAGGTGTTAGCGGTGAGGGAGTGAGGACAACCCATTACACCGACGAAGGTACACAGTTTCTTGGGGTTAACCGAGTACTGCTGACGATTTATTAAGGGTTTTTTGAAGATTGCGGGTTCGTTGGCGAAATTAACTCGCAAAGGGGTACCGTTTATCTAGGATGACGCTTTTTAGTTGGCTTTCGATGACTTGAAGGAAAAGTTAACTTCAGCACCCGTACTCTCACTCCCCAAGACGGGAGTGGAGTATCTTTTTTTTATTAACTCAACCCTATAGGGACTTGGGGGTGTGCTATAGTAGGAGAACCAGGCTATAGCGTATGATTCCTGCAAGCTTAAAACTCATGAGAGGAATTACCCCACCCATGACTTGGAGTTAGCGGAAGTCGTATTTGTGCTACAAATTTAGAGGCATTACCTTCTGGGGAAGAGGTTTCATCTATTCACAAATCATAAGTCAGTACAGTTTTTGTTCACTCAGAGAGAGTTGAATATGCGTTAGCATAGGTGGATGAAATTTGTGAAGGATTATCAGTTCGACATTCATTATCATCTAGGGAAGGCTAATGTAGTGACAGACGCATTGATCAGTAGGCTAGTAGGGGATGTGGCTGAAGTTTGGAAGGCAAAATGGAAGGATATGGGACTCCAGGATTCAGTTTCTAAATCATTCATGTAAGTTATGATTATCACCCCCCATATTATCATGAGAGTGGTACAATCCTAGGCAGAGAATTTGTTTTTTCAGGAATGGATTCGATAGATTTTAGCCAGGGGAGAGGAGTCTTACTCCGTGAGTTCAGAGGGAGGCTTATGCTTCAATGAGAGACTAATTGTCCCACGGGGGGAGGACTTGCGACATGCGGTGATAGCAAAGTCGCACGGGTCACAGTTTGTGGTACATCCTGAAGGGGATAAGATGTACCCGAATATGAGACGGTAGCATTGGTGGATTGGGATGAAGAATGACATTATCGAGTTTGCCTCAAAGTGTACCACTTGTCAGCTGGTGAAGGTGGACCATCAGAAACCAGCAGGGGTTCTTCAGCCGGTAGACCTTGTCATTCGCCCGCTTGTTGGCTAGAGGTGGGGGAAAAAACTTCTCGAACTAGAGTCGATTCAATATTCTTCACCTAACATTGAGTTTATTTGGAGTTGTATATGAATAGCTCAAGATAGTAAAAAGAGTTATGCCGATGCCAAGAGGTTCTTCTTGGAGTTTAATGTTGGGGACTAGGTGTTACTACATGTATCCTGTATAAATGAGATAATGAGGTTCGGGAATAAAGGGAAGTTGGCACCAAGGTACGTGGGGCCATTCCATATCATGGAGAGGATTGGTCTAGTTGCATATAAACTCGGATTGCCAGAGCACTTACATCGGATTCACGATGAACTCTATATTTCTTCACTGAGGCGATATCTCTGGGATGAGTTAGCTCACACTCATATTTCATTGGAGGATATTGATTTATAACCCGATATCTCATACGAGGAGAGGCTTGTTTCTATCCTATACCATAGTGAAAGGAGGTTGAGGTCGAACCTAGTTCCACTTGTACGTGTTTAGTGGGGGAACCATAATACTGATGAGTCTACTCAAGAGTGCGAGGATGAGATGCACGACAAATATCCAGAGTTATTCATACCAGGTATTTTTCTAAATTTCGGGATAAAATACCGTTATTAGGGGAAAGTATGTAACACCCCGTATTTTTAATGATTTTTATATGGGGATTAATTAAATTAAAATGGGAAATTAATACGATTTAAAATAATTATTAATTAGTGAGACAATGGTTAATATTAATTTGTAAGAATTATATTGAGTATCACTTAGTGAACACGTAATAAATTGGTAAGAATGTATTATGATTGTCGTGAGTGAGAAATACGGCAGTTACAGTAATTTAGTCGGGACGCGCGTGTCAGTCGTGTCAGGACTTAAATTCATAAAATATAATGTGATTTATTTATGGGTCACCTAAATGGTCATTTTGAGTGTGCTAGTGTGTCCGTAAGGGTCAAAATAGGCTGAAAAGTGTACTCGAGGATTTGGTTTGGGTCCCAGGGCATTTTTAACCCAAATCGGCACCCCAGAGGGGTAGTTTGGTCTTTTGACTATTTAGAATTAAGGGACCAACGAAATTCATCAGATTATGTTAACATGTGAATTGAGGGTGTCAGGGTTAGCAGTTACAAAATCAAAGATAGACCATTAGAGGAGGAAAGTGAAGGATTCCCAGGCTCCCCCACATCATTTTTGCACCACTGAAGTTTAGATCGGAAGGAGAGGACAACAATTCCACAACTTTTCTGCACAAACAAGACCTATAAACTCCAGGCAAGTGTTTATCTTGCAAAACCTTGAGTTCATATACTATCCATGTAGTATAGCATTGAATATTTCAGGAATAAATAGTTATTGTCCTTAAATTGGAAATTAAATTCATGATCTTGGGTAGGATTTGCATGTAGATTGAATCCTTATGTGAATAGAAAACGAAATCAGAATATTTCAGATGATAATAATAGAGGAAATTTGGGTTTTTAATTGAAAGAGATGAAGAACATGAGAAACTAGGGTTTTATATGTATATTAAGTCTTGATATGTTCTTAAATTGAATTTTAAAAGACTAAATGTGTTATTTACATTCAAAATTGTCCCTATATCTCTAATAATTGATTGGTTAAATTGGTTGGGAGTTTGAAGAAGTTTAATGGAGTTTTGAATACGTTTTCATGGTAATTGGATAAGGAAGTAGACACCTATACATTTTTTAATCGATTCAGCCCTTGGGTGAATCAATTCGATTTGCCATATTTGAAAATTCCATTATTTAAGCCTAGAACTTGTGAATAAATTGCGGGGAGACTTTTGGAACATTATTAAACTTCAATGAGGGATTAAATAATTTCAGTGAGTAAATGGTAGGGTAGAGGTTTCCCCACTTGAGGAGAATTAATACTAGGAATGATTAGGCGTATTTTAATATTGAATGAATTCACAAGAACTAGCACGGGTCACGAAGAGCATGAGTGAACCCAAGTACAGATCAGTAGTAGAGAGATGTTATAACTACTGAAATAATTAAAAAGGGGTAATTGGGACCCTTAGAGTAGTGGGAAATACTCGAGAATATACGATGAGGCTTCAATGAGGGATTAAATCATTTCAGTGAGTAAATGGTAGGGTAGAGGTTTCCCCAATTGAGGATAATTAAGGCTAGGAATGATTAGGCGTATTTTAATATTGAATGAATTCACGAGAACTAGCACGGGTCACGAAGATCATGGGTGAACCCAAGTACAGACCAGTAGTAGAGAGAAGCTATAACTGCTGAAATAATTTAAAAGGGGTAATTGGGACCCTTAGAGTAGTGGGAAATACTCGCGAATTGATAACACGTAGTGGGAATATACGATGAGAATTATAATATTAAATTGATAACACGTAGGATATTTGAGAGTTATATACTACGTACGGGATATATTATAGGTTGTGTGTATACCTATACTGATGATATATATAGGTTATGTGAATACCTATTGTGTGAATTCTTTTGAATGTGAACATACTTAGGCTACCTTCTGCGTTGTGGACAGTCTAATCCTGATGAGCCCATTAGGGGTATTTTAGACTTGTGCCTCAGAACATAGAAATTAGGGTTGAGCATTACTTGCGTGTATGATAATGTGATCGATCATTTGGGTGTATTAGGTGTATGCATAGACCAAACGCTTAGAACTATGTTCGACCTCAAATTATGTGAATTTTGAATGTATAGTTTAAGAGTGATTCCAAACCAGAAGTCCTTTACTTAGTACGTGATGTACCAAGACTCAATAACACAGTATGGATGCATTACGGGTCTCCACCCTGGGATGTCGTATTCATATATATTACAAGAGTGGTGTATCTATATATACGTGTGATTTATTCTACTGCGTGTGCATTAATAGATAAAATAGATAATGATATCTAAAGTAATCTATGTATGTGGTAACTTAATACTTAACTGGTGATTTATACTTGCTAAAGGGGTTTAGAAATTCAGTAACGTACTCTATATGCAATACAGGTGGGCACCACGAGTTAGAATTCAGGAAGAGAATTAGTTTAAACTAGTTTGGCGGGCTAGCGTAACAAGGATGGTTTATAAGAATACGTTGGGCGTGCACATTAGTTGAGAGGTGAGGATCTCAAGTGAGGGAACGTGAAGTTAACATGTGTACAATATCGACTCTTAATGCAATTTAAATACTTACAAAATATTTTCAAACTCTTTTCTTGGATTCAGGCCCGTTTCAGATTTATTTTTGTAAATGCCTTTTAAGTGTCCAACCATAGGGATGCCCAGCTTAGGAGCCCATTCTTATTTGACGTGTTTCATCTTCTGTGGATGTTGCAGGACCTCGATAGTATACGCTTCCACTTTTATTAGTTTTTTTCATCAGTCAGTTATTTCAGTCGGGCATGTCGCCCATCTTTGCTAATGGTTGTTTCAGAGACACTGTACTTCTATTTTATTTCCAGTTGTTGGATTTGATTTTATTGATGGAATATTGTATGTGGACTTCAGTCTGGAGTTTTTATTCCAGTCTCGTTTATTTATTCAGTTGTTTTATTATTTATTATGTTGTTAATCGGAATGGTGAATGTGGTTTAATAGTTTAAATTTTTGTATTTTAATAAAAAGATTAAAATTTTGACACCGAGCTATTTAGGTATTAATAATATAATTATGTTTCGACAATGATACTAACAATAAACCATTAATGATTCTTGATTAATTTAATAATGTACTGATCACCCAGGATTAGAATAGGCTATGTGTCACATTTTTGAGTTGTCCTGCTCCCGGACTCTTAACTGATGGTAACCCGATCTTAAGTCAATCTTAGAGAAATACGCAGCACACCTTAGCTAACAAATCACCAATGTGGGGAAATGGATATTTATTCCATATGGTGACTTTTTTCAACTCCCTGTAGTCGATACAAAGTCGAAAAGATTCTTCCTTCTTCTTGACGAACAAAACTGGAGCACCCCACGGTGAAGTACTCCTCCTGATAAACCTCTGCCCCAACAACTTATCAATCAGATCCCATAGCTCCCTCATCTCCATAGGAGCCATCCGATATGGTTTACATGCAATGGGTCCCGTTCCCAGAATCAAGTCAATTACGACTTCTATCTCTCGACTAGGTTGTAAACCTGGGATCTCCCCAAACACCTCTAAAAACTCACTAACCACCAGGATGGAATTTAGCATCACCAAAACCTCCGAAGAAGTATCCTCCTTGATATAGTATAAATGCAGGCTCGAACGACCCCCAAGGTATGGAATCTCAACTAGGTACATCTCCTTCCCCAAAATGGCAAAGACGATGGACATCCCGTTACATTCAACACATGCTTTGTATGTAGCTAGCCAGTCCATCCCCAAAATAACTTTGTACTTGTGCATATTGAGTACAAATAAGTCGACTACAAAAGTGAGTTGTCATATCTAAATCTTGATACCCCGACATACTAAATGTGTGGATGCCCCTCTACCCACCGGTGAATCTAGGTGTAGTACGATATCGAAAGCAAACTCTACCATCCCAGTCTCCCCTACAAAACTCGTGCTAACAAAAGAGTGAGATGACCTCATGTCAAATAAAATGAAACCTATGTGACCAAAAAGAGGGAACATACCCTCAACTTCCTGTTCCGGCGTTGGTCCCTCTACAGGCGCAATATGATAAACACATATGTACTGTAGTGGCAGTTGTCCCTGAGGTAGGGTGATGGGTGCTAGAGCGGCTAGTGTAGCAACTCTAGATGCTGGTAATAGTGGGAGCTTTCCCTATGGCACCAGATGTCCCCTCTGCCTCCTTGCTCCAGGGCAATCTGATTACCCCGAGGACACCGCCTTGACGTATGACCCCTCTCTTCGCAAACGAAATAATTCCCATGAAATGGCACCGCTTGGTCTACTGGCCTCGACTCTGCTGTCCTTGGCCCTGATGGACTATGTGATGCTAGCCCTGTCCTGACTACCCCTGACCCTGTTGAACCTATATGTTTCGATCATCAAAACCCCTAAACTTCTTATGTTAATTTGCAAATGGCGTACCCCGTAACTATTGGGTCTCGGATCCTCTACCCCCACTTGTCTTGCCCTATTGGATCGATGACTAGGATCTTTGTCATTTATCACCCTTGCTTTTCTAGAATGCCCTGTGATACTGATAGTGGAGAAGTGCGGTGTTCATCAACTGATTACGCGAGGTAATGGTCGGGTTCCCCAAAAGAGACTTTCTAATGTGCCAAGATGACCCCGCTAGGAATTTTTCCATCTTCTTTTGTTCAGTATTCACTTCCTCCCTTGTAAAGTACAAAAAGGCAGTAAACTCCTCTTCGTACTCAGCCACGGTATGCCCCTCCTCCTTGAGCATTATAAATCGTCTCCTCATCTCAGACTATATAGTTTGGGGAAAATACTTCCCCTCAAATCTCTCCCAAAACTCATCAATTGTCAGGTTATCCCTCTCTGTAACTGACGTAATCAACTCCCACCATTGGATCGTTGCCTCCTTTAATCAGTATGAAGATAACATTTACTTTTGCATAAGCGTACACTCTGCCATCCGTAAGTGTCTCTCTTTATCTTTTTTCCGCCTACTTGCCACTAGTATATTTGGACTACCCGATGTAATTCCCCCTAATTTTTATGATATTTATATATGGGATTAATTGAATTAAATGTGTATTAATTGGAAATTAATCCGGATTAAAATACTAGCGAGATGCGAGTTGGTATTTGATTTTAAATGAGTATATATGGCTATATATGAATATTGAATTATCAATTGTCGGGAGATTGATATACGGCAATTCGGGAAACTTTGTTGAGACGCGTGTGACAATCGCGTCAGGAATATATTTATTTTTAAATTAAAAAGTGAATTTTAATTATATTAACCGTATGGTCGTTTTGAGTGCGCCAACGCGTCCGGAAGGGTCGAAATAGTCAGAAAACACTAGCCGGGGGTTTAGTTTGGGTCCTGGGGCATTTTTAGGCCATACCGGCAACGTATAAGGGTAGTTTAGTAATTTTGGATTTTTGGGAATTAAAACCCACGAAAATTAGGAATTAATATCTGATTTGGCAATTACCCACTAAACCCACTAATAACCTAATGGGCTACGGGGGTTATTATAATTAGTTATAAAAGAGTTCCTAAGGCAAACCCTAACCACCATTGTCACCTTGGAGAAGAAGAGCTTGTAGAGAGAGGAAAATTCTGCAGAGAGAGAGAGAGAAACTCATCAATTCGACATCAAAATCAGAGATACACATAAGGCAAGTGGTTTAATCTCATTAGTTGCAGAGAATGCTTCTTCCATGCGTAGGAAATTGATAAAATTGTATTATTTTTGGGAGATTGATGAAAACCCATAAAATTGGAATTTGAAACTTGTATTTTGATGAGAAATTGCATGTAGATTTGTATGTAGGTGATTAATCTGATGATAATATATTTTGGATGAAACAAAAACGGATTTAATTAGACTCATTGGGGATTTAAGAATTTCTAGGGTTCATGTTCTTGAAATTGGGGAAAATGTATAGATTTGATATTTGGATGATGTTTAGAATGAATTAACCCCACAAAACACGTTAGTATGTGACCTAAGTACGTTTAGGGACGATTAGAAACCTTGAAAAATTGTTGGATTGGTGTTTAGATGAGATTAGAGTGGAAAAAAAGATGGAAAAACGAAAAAGGAATTTCTGGGCTCGAAACTCGCCTCTCGTTAGAAGACCTGCCCAGGTCGTTCGAACGAGCTCGTTCGAACGAGCTTCTAACGAGTTAACAGTTTGACTTCTAACGAGAGGGATGTTCGTTCGATGACTTTCGTTCGAACGAGATCTCATTAGAAGGCCCACTTCATTCGAATGAACTCTCGTTCGAACCAGCCTCGTTCGAACGAGACTTCTAACGAGCTGACAATTTAGGCCTTTTTGGCCTGTTTTGATTTCGTATGTCCTGTAACCTTGTTTAATGTAGAGACGACATTTCCTTGATGATTAATTGATATATTTGGGATATTTGGGGTATAATGAGGAGTAAAACATAGAAGGTGATTTGAACCAAATGGAAATTATGGATTAGGACGTGAGTGTCAATTACGACGTGAGAACAATTGACGGCTTGAATGAATTTATTAACCGGGTATATGTAAATTGTGTAACATTGTATATTGGTATAAGAATGAGAAGTATACCACTAATAAAATATGTTAAGTACTAAGATGTGTGCACGCTTAGTATACGTATATGATTTTATGTGTATGACATACCTACCATACTTGCTATCACGGGAGGTTTACGTTCGCTTAGGGCCATCTACTCCTTGTGTGCCCGGATTTAGAGTGGTACCTAGAGGACATAGTTCAAGGGAATGACTTAATTTTGAGTTATTAAGCCAGCTGACTATGGAGCGTAGGTATGTACGTGACCATGGATATGTTGAATTATGTTCGCCTCCATTTTTCTGTGTGGTGTTTATTCTAACAATTCCTGAGAGATTCGGAATTTGTAATCCTTATGTACGTGATGTACCGGGATGGATAGCAGAGTATGCGTGCACCGCAGCTTACTGTCGGGGTGCTTGTATTGTATATTTATGACGTGAATAATATACACTTAAATAATGAGAACTTTCATGTTAAGTATTATGAGTATAATTATGGTAATGTTTTGAGAAGTTATAACGGGATAACCGGTAGAGAATTGTATTGCTAATAATTGAGAATCTGAGTTTAAGTAACACCCTCTATTTAGTTGATAACGCTAGAATGCGTAATGAGAATCGAGTAGTAAGGGGTAGAACTTATTACGGTTTGGTTAGTTACGTATATCACTTAGATGGGTATGATACGTTAGGAGTGCACATTTGGTCGAGAGGTGAGTATTTCATGTGAGTGCACGTCCTAACATGTATTTTGCATTCGTTGTTTTAATGTTATTAAAGCACTTGCTATTTTAAAATACTCTCCACCTTCGGGCTCTGACCCGTTTGCTTTCAAATCTACTTTTTGTAAAAACCATTTTAGGTGCCCAGCCACAAGGACACCATGCATAGGACTTTCATTCAGGTGACGAGCTGTAGCTTTTTGTGGAAGTTACAGGACTTTGCTAGTAGACGTTTCATCTATCTTGACTCTATATTCAGCTTTCATCAGTTATAGGGCATGTCGCCCATTTCTATTAGAAACATTTCCTATTTCAGTTTTTTCAGACTTTTGGCATGTAATTAATTCAGGTTACATTGTTTTATTTAGTTCAGTTGTGGGATTGTTGTGAGGAGTTTTTCCTCCGGACTTATTATTATGTTGTTGGTTATTTTATTGTCTCGTTATGGTGAATGTTGTTATTCTATCATTAGCCTCTTATTGTATGTTAATCAGAATTAATTTAAAATTTGGCAACTCACTTTTTTAAATACTAGGTGGTTAGTATTCATAAAAATATTTTCGACTGTGATGCTGTTAACTGAACCAACTTGGCATTTTGTATTAATTTAATAAAGGATTAGCTACTCGGTATTTAATTAGTCGGGGTGCCACAGGTGGTATCAGAGCATCAGGTTCTAGTGTCCTTTAGGATCTGTACGGCTTATTATGTTTCCGCTGAGCTTTCTTTGATATAGATCCCTATTACTAGGAATGTTGTGTTCATCTCTATACATTGGGAATTCGTACTTCCGCGATTTTTATTTGAATGATGAACTCATCCAAATTTACTTAAATTTTCAGATGGCCCGTCAAGAAGAACTAGCTAAAACGGTTAAGGGAGTCAACGGGCAAGATCGACTCACACCCCAGGTATCCCCAGAGAGAATATCAATCGCCGAGTTAGCAGGTATCGTGGCACAAGGTTACCACTACAGTTTTACAATACCAAGAACGCAACATACAACTTAAAGGAGGCAAAAGACTTAGAGAGGTTAGCCAAATGCATGTGAATAAAATTGAAAAATGTGCGAAGACCCCGAAATTGCGATAATAAACTACCCAAGACCGAGTCAGTTCTAGTCAACAACGTGGTAAAATGAAGCAGTTTCGAAAAGGGAATAAGGTCCCAAGTCAGCAAGGCCGACACCGTCAGCAGCAGGGTCAGAGGGGGAGTAACTTCAGAGGCCGATGTTTCGAGTGTGGCAAGCATGGCCATAAACGCCAGGATTGTCCTGATAGGGGCAGGACCCCACAGCAGCAAGGTGCCCGACAGGAGTTGCGGAGGCCTATGTTTCCCGCCGCCCTCCCAGCACCAGCTCAAGTACTAGCCCTAACAACTTTTCCTGTAGCTCCAGTGCAGCAGGGGCAGTTACACTACAAACATATCTATAATATCAACCAGGCAGTCGCCCCACAAGCACCAACCGCGATTTGGGGTATGTTTTCTATCCATGAGACTTTTGGGTCGAATTTTATTTGTTACCGGGACAACTCAATTGTTTTATAATTACATATTATGCGAAGACCCTAGGGTTATTAACAGCAGCATTGAGCACTGTAACGTAGATAGACTCACCACTGGGGAATGGTTCATTTTTCTTTATATGCCGGGGAGTGGGGGTAGAGATTGGTAGTTTGGTATTACCCGCGGATATGTTAGTGTTAGAGATGACCGAGTATGATGCCCTTATTGGCATGGATTGGCTTGTTGCGTACCGAACCATGATTGACTGTTTTAGTAGGAGTATTATCTTTGCCATTCCTGGGCAAGAGATGTTTTTAGTGGCGATGCCTCGTCCTGAGGAAAGATCGTCCACTCATTTGTACCATATAGAGGCGGGGACCTCTAAGGAAGTGGTGATACCACTTGATTCGATTTCGGTTATTCGAGAGTTTGCCGACGTATTTCAGGATATACATGGATTACCCCCGAGTAGAGAGATAGACTTTGTGATCGACTTGACGCCGGGCACTCGGCCAATTACCCGCGCCCTTATCGTATGGCTCCGGCAGAGATGCGAGAGCTACAAGATCAAATTGAGCAGCTGTTGGGTCAGGGGTTTATACAGAGGAGTACTTCGCCATGGGGTGCCCCTGTGTTGTTCATGAAGAAGAGGGATGGATCGTTGAGGTTGTGTGTGGATTACCGAGAGTTGAATAAGGTCACGATACGGAATAAATATCCGTTGCCCCGAATCGATGACTTATTCGACCAGTTGAGAGGAGCTTCTTTCTTCTTGAAGATTGATTTGCGATCGGGATACCATCAGTTGCGTATCAGGGAAGAGGATGTCTCGAAGACTGCGTTCTTAACGAGATATGGTTCTTATGAGTTTCGGGTTATGCCTTTCGGCTTGACCAACGCTCCAGCAGTGTTTATGGACTTGATGAATAGGGTGTTCAGAGAGTTCCTTGATCAGTTCGTCATTGTCTTCATTGATGATATTCTGGTTTACTCCCAGACAGAGGAGGAGCACGCCGAGCACTTGAGGCAGGTTTTGCAAACGCTACGTCAGAACGAGCTGTATGCAAAGTATGAGAAGTGCGGGTTTTGGCTGAAGGAGGTCCAATTTTGGGGACACATTATTTCCGACCGGGGGATATCTGTTGATCCGGGGAAGGTATCCACGGTGAGGGAGTAGGGACAGCCCACGACACCAACTGAGATCCGTAGTTTCTCGGGCCTAGCAGGATACTACAGGAGGTTCATTCGGGGATTTTCGAAGATAGAAGGTCCTTTGACACATCTAACTCGTAAGGGTGTGCCATTCATTTGGAGTGATGCCTGTCAGTTGGCATTCGATGAGTTAAAGGACAAGTTGACCTCAGCACCTGTGCTAGCATTGCCGAGACCGGGAGTTGAGTATTTAGTTTACACCGATGCGTCCTTGCAAGGACTTGGAAGTGTATTGCAGCAGGAGAGTCAGGCCATAGCTTATTCTTCTCGTAAGCTAAAGCCTCATGAGAAGAATTACCCCACTCGTGACTTGGAGTTGGCGGCAGTTGTATTTGCCCTTCGGATTTGGAGACATTACCTTTTGGGGGAGAAGTTTCGATTGTTCACGGACCACAAGTCCCTACAGTACCTATTCACGCAGAAGGAGTTGAATATGCGGCAGTGGAGGTGGCTTGAGTTCATGAAAGATTATCAGTTTGATATCCAATACCACCCGGGGAAGGCTAACGTGGTAGCAGACGCGTTGAGCCGTAGGCCAGTAGATGAAGTGGCAGGGGTGTGGAAGGCAAAAGTGGAAGGAGTTGGGACACCAGGATGCAATGGCCCGATCATTCATGTCCGTGATGACGGTTACACCACAGATTGTCATGAGAGTGGTAAAGGCACAAGCAGATGACTCGTTCTGTCAGGAGCAGATAGTTCGATTATTAGCATAGGGAGACGAGTCCTATACCGTTAGCTCAGACGGGGGATTACGCTTCAACGGCAGACTACTAGTTTCGGAAGGGGAGGAATTGCGACACGAGGTGATGGCAGAGTCGCACGGCTCACGGTTCGCGGTACATCCCGGTAGGGACAAAATGTACCAAGATATGAAACGTCAGTATTGGTGGAGCGGGATGAAGAGAGATATTGCCGTGTTTGTTTCTAAATGCGCCACTTGTTAGCTAGTAAAAGTGGATCATCAGAGATCGGCAGAACTTCTACAGCCATTAGAGGTCCCGATGTGGATGGGGGAGAGCATATCCATGGATTTTATCACGGGGTTGCCTACGTCACAGAGGGGTCACGACTCCGTTTGGGTGATTGTGGACAGGTTGTCCAAAGTCCCTCATTTTCTACCCGTAAGGACACACTACGCTACGGGACAGTATGCCCAGCTCTTTATTTCAGAGATAGTGAGACTTCACGGTGTGCCCCTAAATATCGTGTCTGACAGAGACAAGATATTTATTTCACGGTTTTGGGAGAGTTTTTAGGAGGCCATGGGCACGGAGTTGCGGTTGAGTACGGCGTATCACCCGCAGACCAATGGGAAAACCGAGCATACAAACCAGATGTTGGAGGACATGTTGCGTATGTGCATCATTGATTTTGGAGGTGGATGGGAGCAGTATCTTCCACTGGTGGAGTTTTCTTACAACAATTTCTACCAGTTCACCATTGGCATGGCTCCATTTGAGGCGCTGTACGGTAGACCTTGTCGTTCCCCAGCATGTTGGTTGGAGGTGGGGGACAACAAACTACTTGGGCCGAAAGTGATTCAGGATACTTCGGCAAGAATAGAGCTGATACGGAGTCGCATTCGGGTAGCTCAGGACAGGCAGAAGAGCTATGCTGATGCGAAGAGGTCCTTCAGGGAATTTGAAGTGGGGGACCAGGTTTTGCTCAGAGTATCTCCTATGAAGGGGATTATGCGTTTCGGGAAGAAAGGGAAGTTGGCACCGAGATATGTGGGACCATTCCCTATCATCGAGCGGATTGGACCGGTTGCGTATAGACTTGGGTTACCGGAGCATTTGCATCGGATTCACGATGTGTTTCATATTTCCTCGCTAAGGAAATATCTTAGAGACGATTTGGCTCATTCTCACATTGCTTTGGAGGACATCGATCTCCAGCCTGATAGCTCCTACGAAGAGGGGTCGATTTCTATTTTGGACCGAAGTGAGCGGAAACTGCGGTCAAAGATAGTTCTGTTAGTGCGTGTTCAGTGGTGACATCATAATGTCGAGGAGTCAACATGGGAGCGCGAGGATGAGATGCGCGAACGTTATCCAGAGTTGTTCTTACCAGGTACTTTCTAGTTCCGAATTTCGGGACGAAATTATGTTATTAGGGGGGGAGTATGTAATATCCCGTAATTTTTATGATATTTATATATGGGATTAATTGAATTAAATGTGTATTAATTGGAAATTAATCCGGATTAAAATACTAGCGAGATACGAGTTGGTATTTGATTTTAAATGAGTATATATGGCTATATATGAATATTGAGTTATCAAATTGTCGTGAGATTGATATACGGCAATTCGGGAAACTTTGTTGAGACGCGTGTGACAGTCGCGTCGGGAATATATTTATTTTTAAATTAAAAAGTGAATTTTAATTCTATTAACCATATGGTCGTTTTGAGTGCGCCAACGCGTCCGAAAGGGTCGAAATAGTCAGAAAACACTAGCCGGGGGTTTAGTTTGGGTCCCGGGGCATTTTTAGGCCATACTGGCAACGTATAACGGTAGTTTAGTAATTTTGGATTTTTGGGAATTAAAACCCACGAAAATTAGGAATTAATATCTGATTTGGCAATTACCCACTAAACCCACTAATAACCTAATGGGCTACGGGGGTTATTAGAATTAGTTCCAAAAGAGTTCCTAAGGCAAACCCTAGCCACCATTGTCACCTTGGAGAAGAAGAGCTTGTAGAGAGAGGAAAATTCTGCAGAGAGAGAGAGAGAAACTCATCAATTCGACATCAAAATCAGAGATACACATAAGGCAAGTGGTTTAATTTCATTAGTTGTAGAGAATGCTTCTTCCATGCATAGGAAATTGATAAAATTGTATTATTTTTGGGAGATTGATGAAAACCCATAAAATTGGAATTTGAAACTTGTATTTTGATGTGAAATTGCATGTAGATTTGTATGTAGGTGATTAATCTGATGATAATATATTTTGGATGAAACAAAAACGGATTTAATTAGACTCATTGGGGATTTAAGAATTTCTAGGGTTCATGTTCTTGAAATTGGGGAAAAATGTATAGATTTGATATTTGGATGATGTTTAGAATGAATTAACCCCACAAAACACGTTAGTATGTGACCTAAGTATGTTTACGGACGATTAGAAACCTTGAACAATTGTTGGATTGATGTTTAGATGAGATTAGAGTGGAAGAAAAGATGGAAAAACGAAAAAGGAACTTCTGGGCTCGAAACTGGCCTCTCGTTAGAAGACCTGCCCAGGTCGTTCGAACAAGCTCGTTCGAACGAGATTCTAACGAGTTGACAGTTTGACTTCTAACGAGAGGGATGTTCGTTTGATGACTTTCGTTCGAACGAGATCTCGTTAGAAGGCCCACTTCATTCGAACGAACTCTCGTTCGAACCAGCCTCGTTCTAACGAGACTTCTAACGAGCTGACAGTTTAGGCCTTTTTGGCCTGTTTTGATTTCGTATGTCCCGTAACCTTGTTTAATGAAGAGATGACATTTCCTTGATGATTAATTGATATATTTGGGATATTTGGGGTATAATGAGGAGTAAAACATAGAAGGTGATTTGAACCAAATGGAAATTATGGATTAGGACGTGAGTGTCTATTACGACGTGAGAACAATTGACGGCTTGAATGAATTTATTAACCGGGTATATGTAAATTGTGTAACATTGTATATTAGTATAAGAATGAGAAGTACAGTAAAATATGTTAAGTACTAAGATGTGTGCATGCTTAGTATACGTATATGATTTTATGTGTATGACATACCTACCATACTTGCTATCACGGGAGGTTTACGTTCGCTTAGGGCCATCTACTCCTTGTGTGCCCGGATTTAGAGTGGTACCTAGAGGACATAGTTCAAGGGAATGACTTAATTGTGAGTTATTAAGCCAGCTGACTATGGAGCGTAGGTATGTACGTGACCATGGATATGTTGAATTATGTTCGCCTCCATTTTTGTGTGTGGTGTTTATTCTAACAATTCCTGAGAGATTCAGAATTTGTAATCCTTATGTACGTGATGTACCGGGATGGATAGCAGAGTATGCGTGCACCGCAGCTTAGTGTCGGGGTGCTTGTATTGTATATTTATGACGTGAATAATATACACTTAAATAATGAGAACTTTCATGTTAAGTATTATGAGTATAATTATGGTAATGTTTTGAGAAGTTATAACGGGATAACCGGTAGAGAATTGTATTGCTAATAATTGAGAATCTAAGTTTAAGTAACACCCTCTATTTAGTTGATAACGCTAGAATGCATAATGAGAATCGAGTAGTAAGGGGTAGAACTTATTACGGTTTGGTTAGTTACGTATATCACTTAGATGGGTATGATACGTTAGGAGTGCACATTTAGTCGAGAGGTGAGTATTTCATGTGAGTGCACGTCCTAACATGTATTTTGCATTCGTTGTTTTAATGTTATTAAAGCACTTGCTATTTTAAAATACTCTCCACTTTCGGGCTCTGACCCGTTTGCTTTCAAATTTACTTTTTGCAAAAACCATTTTAGGTGCCCAGCCACAAGGACACCATGCATAGGACTTTCATTCAGGTGACGAGCTGTAGCTATTTGTGGAAGTTACAGGACTTTGCTAGTAGACGTTTCATCTATCTTGACTCTATATTCAGCTTTCATCAGTTGTAGGGCATGTCGCCCATTTCTATTAGAAACATTTCCTATTTCAGATTTTTCAGACTTTTGGCATGTAATTAATTCAGGTTACATTGTTTTATTTAGTTCAGTTGTGGGATTGTTGTGAGGAGTTTTTCCTCCGGACTTATTATTATGTTGTTGGTTATTCTATTGTCTCGTTATGGTGAATGTTGTTATTCTATCATTAGCCTCTTATTGTATGTTAATCAGAATTAATTTAAAATTTGGCAACTCACTTTTTTAAATACTAGGTGGTTAGTATTCATAAAAATATTTTCGACTGTGATGCTGTTAACTGAACCAACTTGGCATTTTGTATTAATTTAATAAAGGAGTAGCTACCCGGTATTTAATTAGTCGGGGTGCCACACCCGAGAACTCTGGATGTTAGCCCTTTATGATAGCCTCCCTTGCCCTATCCCAAATCAACCATGGTGGTTATGATGATACCACCACCTGTTGTGGTAGTGGTGGCTGCTGCTGACCCTATGGCGATGGAAAATGCTGGAGCACGGCCGCCATGGTTGCGAAAACCGCCTGGGTCATAATAGTGGTGATCTCCGCTGGAGTAATCAACTGTGTGGATGGTGGGGCCTGTGGCTACTACTGTGGCTCCAGCTGAGCCTCCTCATCGGTAGCAAGTGAAATTACGTGACTCGGCCTACCTCTCCATCCGTTTTCCAAATGAAAGAAAACAAGATTCGAAATAGTATAATCTTAAGAATACAATGAACCCTAAACATAGGTTCTACATATCAAAGGACGTAATGCTGAACGTAATAAACAAAACACATATCCTAAAGACACTAGAACCTGTATGATCTGATACCACATGTAACAACCCCCAATTTCTCACATTAGAGCTGGCCATGCATGATACACCGAAGAAGGGGATTGTTTGTCAATTAATATCGTTCTCAGCATCAACATTATATTAATCATATATTAATTACTTGTAATTAAGTTTAAATCCATATTTCAATAATAATAAAAAATTTAATCCAACACCAAGCATATGATAAGTTCGACATAAACGTAAATATCTCATACCAACATTAAGTAAAATAAAAATCTTGGGCTTATGCCCATACAATAATCCCAAATAAAATAAGTAACTGGAGATGAAAAGAACCTAAGTTATAATCAATAGATCTGAAATGCCTGAGGAGCAAAAAGAGGAATGCAAGGTTGCCACGTCAACAGCCCCGCTATCCCTGTCAATGCGCACCTGGGGGGAGAAAACATTTAAATTTGGGTCAGATCCCTAGATGTGCAGAAATTAACTTATTCAATTTAAAATACAATATATATAGTCGATGCTAAGTAAATACCCCCATCGTCTCGCATCCAAACAAGTCACAATATAAGGTACGATAATTGTACCAATTTGAAATTAAATAAATTAGCTCTAATCAATTGCTAACATGAAGCCAACTATATTCAATTATTAATTTCCCAAGGTATTCCAATATTATATATCTCATGAATGTGACATAAACATCTATTATGTCGAATATAGTAAAGGGTCTGTAATTTACTATTTTCATTCTTAGACAAATTAATTTATCTCAATTTATCCATGTAATTTATAAATATATGTCCTTTCACATATGAAACACTCAAAGGAATTTACCCATGGTGTCTCTTTAGTGCTCTATCGGCAAGTCCAAAGGAAATATCTTATCCAAGTCAGACATCACAAAACACATATAAGTGGGGCGATCCCTACATAATACACCAATTCACGAACAATACCTTGTGGTGATAAAGGGTCCCAGCATCAACGCCCACATCTCGTAGAGGACGCTGCTACGTAGTACCTAGAATGACCTATACAACGTCTTGCCCACCTATGCTGATGTGTGCTACGATCCCGAATGCTCGAAACTCTAAGTTGATAGGACCGTCCATGAACATTGGTACGTCCACACAGATACACATAAATACATATTATTATTATTCCTATATAATATGTATAGGTAACTACCCTATAATTACCTAAATATCCCATATGATATCCACAAATATTCATCCGTTAATAATTGACCATCTATTTAATTGTTAATTCCATATTCTTTACCCAATAATTTAACCAGCTAGTTAAATACAATGTCCTAATTAATATATATGCCACGTTTACATCTTTATTAAATTTGCCATTAGCCCAACCACCATCCTATCAAATCATATGAGCTTCTAAAAATACCTTGGAATTAACCCTTGTCCCAGCTCACTCAGCCTCTAGACCAAATTGATTTGCTGCCAAACTGAATCGATTCTCTCCAACGCCTAATCGATTCGGAATAGGGCAGTAGCCCAGATCTGTTAATTTTATTTAATACAAATTTTCTTAATTCTTCCCAGAGAATCATTCTAATCGTGATTTCCCTTCTATAAACATGTGAATGGATTCTTACTAGTTAAGTACACATCGTATAACAATTAATGCCATATACCAACACCAATTTCTATCCCCAAAACCCAAATTTCACATGAATATATCAAGTAATTTAACCCAGATTTCTTCCACCATACCAACTATATGCAATTTATTTTATGGGGTATATAACATGGAATTAAAGTCACTATATGAAGATCATAAACAATCATTAAAATCCTTTACATGTGATTCCAAGATTCTCAAATTTTATCCCAAGAACCTTAAGGCTTCTATCATCAAAATCCAAGAATTAGATTTCTAGATCTTTGAGTTAACACCTTATGTTATAATTAATCCTCTACATACATAAGATTAATTCCTAACATTTAATCATCAAAATTTAACCTAAACCCCAGAAATCATATGGGGTCATTACAATGAATCGAGAAGCAAATTGGAAATTAAATTGAGCAAGAAAATTCTTGCTTGGACCTATGGTTAATGAAATCCCCCTTTGAATTCCTTTCAAATTTATTTATTGTGGGTTCTTACCCTCTCTCTCGGTCACAGTGGTGCAGGCTAGGGCTTCTAAATATAACTTCCAGGGAGTTTATTAACTTCTTAATATAAGTCATTAAACCTCTAATCCTGAGTTGGGTTAAATTCCCAAATTTTGGACCCCCAAATGGGCTCCAACCCATAATTTGACTAGCCCAAAAGTCTCCCAACTTATATACCTATACCTAGGGGTGGAAATTTGCAACACGAACCATTAACCTGACATGAAACCAACATGTTTTAAGCATATTTGGGTATAGCCTTTACGGGTTAGGGTCATAAATGGGTGGACCCGCCAAACCCGTTAAGAAAAAGAATTGGGTTCGTGTATATTCGCAAAACCCATTTATGACCCACCAAACCGTTTATTAAACGAATTATTGATCCATCGTGTAATCCGTATAAACCTGTTAGACCTGCATATCCTTTTAACATTGGGATTATTTTGTAATTTGAGGGGTAAAAAGGAGCCCCCAAACAAAAGCCCTATTTTCCTACCCACACATTCATTTCCTCACATTTACAAAATAAAATCCCTCTCCACTTCACACCAAGCATCTGCTACTACCGCACCATTTATTTTTTCGACATAGATTTCTCCACCTTATGTTTCTCCGACTCCCACATATCTAAGATCTTAGACATATTTTTTCCATTTTTTGTTTGTTATTTTAAACAAATGGGACACTATCATTTGTTGTATGATGTTTAAAAAAAATGTTTCGTTTTAGATCTTAGATAGATCTCTCCATTTGCTATTTCGGTTTCAATCCAATGGCTTGTTATTTCGATTTCAAACTAACGGTTTACTGTTTGTTGTTTGTTGTTTCCTTGCTCATAATGTAGGATTTATGGTGAAAGGAAGGTTGAATTAATTTTTTGTTTCCTTTTTCTTTTCACCACAAGTCAATTGAATTTTTTGTAGATGTTGAATATGTGTATGATATCATTGTATTAATTTTCATAATTATAGAATAAAATTAACACTTGAACATTGAATTTCTAAAATGGGTTAACGAGGGAAACGAATTAAACTGGTTAATGAGTGAAATGAATTAAACAGATTAACGAGTGAAAACGAGTCATGTCGGGACTAACGGGTCAACACGATTCTTTTAATTGAATGGGTGAAAATGGGTGGTGTCGGGTCACCCGCTAAGCAAACGAATTGTGTACGAATTCAATTTTTCCACTCATTTAGTAGACGAATCATGTAAGGATGGAGCCATTTACCACGCGATCCATTTATCACCAGACACGAACCCGGCTTGATACGACCCGTTTACACCCTTACTTATACCCCAGGACCATTTCTAATGATTTAAAATACCTAAACGAGCTCGTATACTTCCCGAAATACGTCCGAATTATTTTATCACAACATTACATTTTTATAATCGCGTCACCCATCAATTTATGAATTCTCTACTTCACAGGCACTTGTTATGATTTTCGACATCACAAAAATCAACCACACATAATTACGACATAACAACGAATTACATGTTCATAATTAAAATTAAATTCACTGATTAAATTCAATTTCCACAAATTTTTATTCTATTCCAAAAATATAGTTTTATTATTTATTCAAGAAAAATACGGGGTGTTACATCTATTCTTTTTAGTGTGTAAAAAGGCCTTAGATTTTGTCATTTAGTGTGTATCTATCATATGTGTCTACTATCACGTGTCCCTCGAGCAATTCTCTTAAGCTTTTGAATAAAGGTGTGGCATATTATTAGATCACTACTATTTAGCCTCGCGCGATGCGCGGGTGAGGTAAAGAAAATACTCAGAAAACTTGATAAATTATTAAATATAAAAACAAAGTTTACTCACAACAAAAAGTCATATTTTATAAGTAAATAAAAAACCATTCTTAAGGGTAAAGACCAATTTTTTTCTATTCCATCCTTCATTTTTTAATATTGTTTTTGTGATTCACAATTTATTTTCTAGAATCTAATAGCCATGATATGTTTTTTGAGTAAAAAAAGAAGAATATGTGTGGAAATAGGGAGTTAAACATGAAAATAATCACCAAACCTTGCCACTACATGAGTAAAAGTTAACAAAATTCAGCTAAGTTAAAGGAATACAAAATAGGTGATGGTAAACAAAAGAAAAAATGAAGAAACTTTTGAAAAAATAAATAATGTAGCTTGAAACCAAACACTTACAAGTGAAGTCATGTGTCTTCATCACCTACAATTAAATAAAAGATTAGAAGATTAACTATTGCAATCACTACAAAATGAAAAAAATATTTATGTCTCGACCCAACAAAGAACTAAGAAATCAAATTTTATATTTTATATTAATTTGAAATTTTAGTACCCGATATCACCCTAACCTCAAATTTATACAATTAAGGCTATTCAATATCTTGATATTCATATCCATCTACAATATAAAAAAATTAAAAAAAAAAATCTATTTTGGAGAAGTAAATAGTAAAAAAACAATTACTTGGACACAATGATTGAAGAAATGGATGATAACCTTGACAACAAAAGTTCATTAGAGTAAGCAACTAATAAAAAAAGTCCGGCCAAATCTAAATTCAACCTTAATTCTTGTAACACCCCGCTTAAAATAATAACGGGTGGCCAACCCTATACTACATTAAATCAGGAGTTTCAGATGGTCCAGTCTCAACATCAACTACCGGTACTATATAATATAGGACTAACTACCCGATATCATATAAGCGAGATGTTAAAATAATTTAAAACATGCAACAACTAACAAACCAACACCATAAAACTACTAATAAATAAGAGAAAGATGCAAGAAGAACTATGAGAAGTGAAATGAATAACTATGAATGAATATGCCATAAGGAAATAAACCTGAATAAGCTGTCGGGTCACAGCCAATACAACAACTGAAATGGAATAAATATAAACATGTATATAATTATCCCTTGGGTACAAACCCGATATACAACATGAATCCTACCTAGAATTTTAAAAGGAGGAAGCGACTACCAGATACATCCCGCAACAGTCCGCACATGTCACGGCTCCCAAGACTCTAGATAGAAGGTCATTCGGCATCCATGTGGTAGGATACCTGTAGTAATATATATATATACAGGCAGGAAAGAAAAGTAAACGGGTCAGAGCCCGAGTGTAAAAAATATATTTAACAAGTGTGTTAACCGTGCATAATAAATATCGGTGCACTTATTTCATAATTAAAGTGGAATCGCACTCTCGTGGAATCCCAACTCACCTCTCATCTAAAGGCGCGCACCTATTCGCATCCTCAATTTTATTTGTTAAATTACCCCAATTATAAGGACATCCTAACTTGTCATAGGCCTGGCCTACACCCACGAGATTTGCCTTACTACCCTGACCCCAAAACCCACTCTTTCTAAATACACTTAATTATTTTTACAAACATATATACCATATTAGGCTTAATGGATTCCGGTTTATAATTTAACCAATTATAAATCTGAATAAGTTACCCATATGTATTTGGGTAGAAACATATGATTTAATTTCGAATTACCATGCATACAAAATTATTATTGACAAAACTTCTCTCCAATTTCAACGCTGTGTTGCGTTTCGTGCGTGGGGTGTCTCGCAGAGCGAAATCCAAACAAGGAACCACCCCGTTACACTACTCCTTGTCAACGTCGATCATGGAGATCCATTATGCCACACATAAATATAATACTACTACTACTACTACTAAATTTTAAACTACAATATGGAAATAACTAAAAATCTCCAATAATATCCTTGGGATGATGTAACCGAAGTATTCCTTAAATGCGATACATCAACCCCCATCAATATAGTACATCATAATCATCCAAGATGTACTCCACAAAGTTTCCATATCCTTTCATCTATAGGATATATAAATATATATAGGCATTTCATTCTAACCATATATATATATATATATACACACCATCATCCAATCCCATGACCATGTATACATACCATATATGATGTACAAAGGCCATGCACAAATAAATACCCGGATATATATAGCGCCGATAAACTGCATCAATGCTATCATCTTCCTAGTGCTCAGCTCACGTAGCAATACTGGGTCCACCATGGTGGGACTAAACGACACCCATCTCATGGTAAACTCACGCACATGACGTCCCGGGAGCTCCAAACCGGCAATGAGACGAAACATACCCACCACGTCTCATCCCAAAATATAAAATGTAAATCACATAATAACACAAGGGACGACTATGACCTGGGGAATATCCACACCCTGCTTTTCTAGCCAGGATGCTCACCCTCTACGCGCGCAACTTCCCAATGATAGCCTGAGCGGGGTATGCTTAACCAAATAAGTATATATATCATTCACATGCATAATATATATACATCCATATGATCCAATCATATAATTAAACTTTAAACCATCATATACGGTTTAAGTATCCATACCACATATGTCCACAACATAAATATATCCATATTTTCATATCTATATAGATATATAAACATATATTCACATATCCATATATCTATATATACAAACTATATCTCCTTCATATGTATAAGATATCTAAACTCGGCTATAAGTATACATAATCCTCAATATACAAGTCGTCACCACAAATTCATTTAATTTACCTTGATAGGTGAATACAATCCCTCACTTGAAGCATATTCAACCATTTTTCCTATGATGAATAGTCTCCCAAAATTTTCATGCATCTATATTAACCATTAGGGTTATCACCCAAAGTTTAGTGTAGGAAACCATCACTACACATTTCATCTCTAAATTGAAAGTACATAATTATCTATAACTATCCTAACTAGAATTCATGCTAACGCTTATTCTAGTCAATTGTACGATCCAAATCGTTACCCATTTCATCTATGGTTCGATTGATCTTATGAACCCTTACTCCCATTGGGTTACCGATCGTTCCTTAATTTAAACATTTCTAAGGCTACGTGACCCCTCTCTCTCGTTAGTCCCCAATTATAACTTAATCGAATCCTATCGATATAAGGATTCAACATGAACATAGGCCTATCATTTCCCAACATACCTTCACAGCTCTCTCTCTAAGAGTTCTTAACCTACCAGCATATCTACACTTACTACTTACTATGACCTCAAGCTAGAACTCAACTCCCTTCCTCACTGAGATCCCCCACTATACCTAAGAGTGCCTATTATTGATACACGCGTAAGTAAAAAGGATTATCCCTATACCATTTATAACCATTTCACGATAATCCACCTCTATCAAAATAAAACAATCCTCCAAATCACTTTAGTCCCATATTCCTTTCATTACTAAAAGAGGCATTCCATCCTCCTAAATCAATTTAACATAGGCCCGTAATCCCCTATTCAACCTAGGGCCCTATTCCCTAAATATAATATCATAACCCTTCATAATAAAACCATTAAGAAAGCCCCCAAGGATAAAACTCCAAAATAAAAGGGAAAGAAAGAAATACAAGTTTTGGGCTAAAAATAGGGGACCGGTCGACCGGTCACAGACCCCCAGTCGACCGCGGGTCCAAATTTTGCCTACGAAGAAATGCAGTAGGCTTTTCCCTTAAGGCGTGGTCGATCGGTCCCCAGACCGCATTAGATCGTTCCCCATACCGCGGTTGACCGGCCATACCAGATGCCTTGGCTGATTTCCATTTTTCAACCAAAACCCTAAATCCTCAAACACCCAAATATCATCACCAAATCCCCAAATCTTTTACCCAATAATATTCTTAATATGTAAACTCATCCTACGTTTCATCCCAACAATTTATTTGTCATCAAACCCATGTATACACATTGATTTCAAGATTTAAACCCAAAAATATAGGTTTTGATATTTATACCCAAAATCCATTTCTTTAACCCACAAATTATGAAACGACATACATAAATGACTTATTTAGCAAGATTAAACACTTGCCTCAGATTTGTAGAGGTTGGATCGTCCTCGATGTTGCGTTTGGGCCGGAAATCCTAAGCTTTCTTCCTTTCTCTCTTCTTTTCTTCTTCTTTTCCTTCTTCCTTTCTCTTTCTCTTCTATTTCTCTCTTTCTCTAAATGAGAAGGCTTGATCCGTAAGCCTCTTAAATCCTTTAAAACAATAAACCCAATTTTAAATGTTAATACACACTTTAAATGACTCGTTTACTCTAATTCGAGCCAAACATACTTAAAAACATTTCGGAACTGAAGTAAAACCCAATGAGAGTCATTTTGACTATCTCGACCCTTCCGGGATCGATGGTACCCTCGAAATCATCATCCGGAATACTTTGAAATGTTCTCTAGTTTTGGGCCTCGATTCCTAAATTTTAAAATTCTCCAATTAATTAAATTTTATTTTCCCAAAAATTTAATTTCTCAGTCTCAAAAATCATGGGGTGTTACAATCTTCCCCCCTTACAGAAATTTTGCCCATGAAATTTAATATGTGTCTAGGACCTCAATCTCATCTAGTCCTTTCATCAACCTTTAGGATCACTATACCGACTCCTTTCTAGTTCTCACGTCGAACCATATAGATTTTTAAAACGAATAACTACCCCGGGGATCCCATACACCCCGTACCCGAGCTCTACTCGTAGAATTTTAATGAGGCTCCATCAGCCTCAAATCATAATATACTATCACCACTATAATCTATAATAACATATTAATTATATAAAAGTTTGAAAATTCCCAATGGTTGAACTCTCCTCAATTCCTGACACTAGCTACCTTCGTGCGGGGAGGTCTCTCAAGCGAAATCCAAACAAGGAACCCTCCCAATACACTACTGTGTAGCTAGGTCGAGAATTGAGATTAGTTGAACCAGGGTTAAGGTTTTATAAAAATATTTTCATATTTTAGATACTGCCCGAGGGCCTATACAACAATACAATATAAATAAATTTCGCGTCTTCCGACAGGCCAAATAAACACCTTGTGTTTAAGACACAAGGCCTCAACAATTACAATACTTCTAACCACTACCTAGTTCTTAAGACTAGCACAACTATGGGCTAAATTATCCGCTCAAAATAAATCTACCAAACTTTGAACCTCTCAGTTATACCATTCCTAAACATCACACCAAAACATCGTTCAAAGTAAGTCCTTCCCTCCTTGGAACACTGTAATTACACGCCCTAACCTACCCATAAGACAGTAACCTTATAGTCACTACTCGACAAACCTTGACATTCCGCACCTCCGGAATTCAATTATTACAACTCTCGACTATCTCCTCACGGGACAATTTATTTTCTCAAAAGATGCCATACAAAGGCCGTATTTTCTCACTCCTTCTTCCAATGAAATTCTGTACACCCTAGGGGTGTAGCGGCTAACTACTCATCATACCTTATGTGCGACGTTCTCGATATCGCAAAAAGTATGACTTAAACTCAAAGAAAGGTATTCTACCTTATACTTCCATAATCCAATTTCTTTACTTCATCTTTGGATCCTTATTTAAAGTCCTCTACTCCTTTCAGGACAATTGTTATTCCCAAACCTATTTCTCCACAAGAGAAACATCTTCCTCAAAATCCTTCCTAACCATTTTGAAGGACAAAACGAAATTGCGGCTACCGAAAACTCCCTCAGTCCTATGTAACGAAACTGAGTCTCCAAATTCTTCTCCCTCATCCCAGAAGGCGATACTCCCGATATTGGGAAAACTACTCACTCCTCACGTCGGGAAAGTCACCAACACCAGGTTCCCTAACCAAGGTTGACAGGTTTCTCAATCTAAACCTCCGAAAGACTACAATATATTCCTCTCCTCAGACTTATTTTACTAAGTCCAAGATTCGCCATTCGAGTAAATTCCCCTTTTTACTCAACCACCTATAGAACACCCTGAACCACTGTTAGAGTTCTCTAATCTGGTCCTGTCCTAGATGACATAATCTAGGTCATGTCTGCTACGAAAGTAACTGCTATCAGAACGTCGATCAAGTGAATACACTTCACAAAAGAAGATAAGCGCAGTGAACACAACAGTCATAATAGTAGGGCTTTATAACAAGAACGTTAACGGAAGAACGTAGAACTCTCGCACAGATCCTAAAGACTCTAGAACCTGATGCTCTGATACCATCTGTAACACCCCGCTTAAAATAATAACGGGTGGCCAGCCCTATACTACATTAAATCAGGAGTTTCAGATGGTCCAGTCTCAACATCAACTGCCGGTATTATATAATATAGGACTAACTACCCGATATCATATAAGCGAGATGTTAAAATAATTTAAAACATGCAACAACTAACAAACCAACACCATAAAACTACTAATAAATAAGAGAAAGATGCAAGAAGAACTATGAGAAGTGAAATGAATAACTATGAATGAATATGCCATAAGGAAATAAACCCTAATAAGCTGTCGGGTCACAGCCAATACAACAACTGAAATGGAATAAATATAAACATGTATATAATTATCCCTTGGGTACAAACCCGATATACAACATGAATCCTACCTAGAATTTTAAAAGGAGGAAGCGACTGCCAGATACATCCCGCAACAGTCCGCACATGTCACGGCTCCCAAGACTCTAGATAGAAGGTCATCCGGCATCCATGCGGTAGGACACCTGTAGTAATATATATATATATACAGGCAGGCAAGAAAAGTAAACGGGTCAGAGCCCGAGTGTAAAAAAAATATTTAGCAAGTGTGTTAACCGTGCATAATAAATATCGGTGCACTTATTTCATAATTAAAGTGGAATCGCACTCTCGTGGAATCCCAACTCACCTCTCATCTAAAGGCGCGCACCAATTCGCGTCCTCAATTTTATTAGTTAAATTTCCCCAATTATAAGGACAACCTAACTTGTCATAGGCCTGGCCTACACCCACGAGATTTGCCTTACTACCCTGACCCCAGAACCCACTCTTTCTAAATACACTTAATTATTTTTCCAAACATATATGCCATATTAGGCTTAATGGATTCCGGTTTATAATTTAACCAATTAAAAATCTGAATAAGTTACCCATACGTATTTGGGTAGAAACATATGATTTAATTTTGAATTACCATGCATACAAAATTAATATTGACAAAACTTCTCTCCAATTTCAACGTTGCGCTGCGTTTCGTGCGTGGGGTGTCTCGCAGAGCGAAATCCAAACAAGGAACCACCCCGTTACACTACTCCTTGTCAACGTCTATCCTGGAGATCTATTATGCCACACATAAATATAATACTACTACTACTACTACTACTACTAAATTTTAAACTACAATATGGAAATAACTAAAAATCTCCAATAATATCCTTGGGATGATGTAACCGAAGTATTCCTTAAAGGCGATACATCAACCCCCATTAATCTAGTACATCATAATCATCCAAGATGTACTCCACAAAGTTTCCATATACTTTCATCTATAGCATATATAAATATATATATAGGCATTTCATTCTAACCATATATATATATACACACCATCATCCAATCCCATGACCATGTATACATACCATATATGATGTACAAAGGCCATGCACAAATAAATACCCGGCTATATATAGCGCCGATAAACTGCATCAATGCTATCATCTTCCTAGTGCCCGGATCATGTAGCAATACTGGGGCCACCATGGTGGGACTAAACGACACCCATCTCGTGGTAAACTCACGCACACGATGTCCCGGGAGCTCCAAAACGGAAATGAGACGAAACATACCCACCACGTCTCATCCCAAAATATAAAATGTAAATCACATAATAACACACGGGACGACTATGACCTGGGGAATATCCACACCCTGCTTTTCTAGCCAGGATGCTCACCCTCTACGCGCGCAACTTCCCAATGATAGCATGAGCGGGGTATGCTTAACCAAATAAGTATATATATCATTCACATGCATAATATATATACATCCATATGATCCAATCATATAATTAAACATTAAACCATCATATACGGTTTAAGTATCCATACCACATATGTCCACAACATAAATATATCCATATTTTCATATCTATATAGATATATAAACATATATTCACATATCCATATATCTATATATACAAACTATATCTCCTTCATATGTATAAGATATCTAAACTCGGCTATAAGTATAAATAATCCTCAATATACAAGTCGTCACCACAAATTCATTTAATTTACCTTGATAGGTGAATACAATCCCTCACTTGAAGCATATTCAACCATTTTTCCTATGATGAATAGTCTCCCAAAATTTTCATGCATCTATATCAATCATTAGGGTTATCACCCAAAGTTTAGTGTAGGAAACCATCACTACACATTTCATCTCTAAATTGAAAGTACATAATTATTTATAACTATCCTAACTAGAATTCATGCTAACGCTTATTCTAGTCGATAGTACGATCCAAATCGTTCCCCATTTCACCTATGGTTCGATTGATCTTATGAACCCTTACTCCCATTGGGTTACCGATCGTTCCTTAATTTAAACATTTCTACGGCTACGTGACCCCTCTCTCTCGTTAGTCCCCAATTATAACTTAATAGAATCCTATCGATATAAGGATTCAACATGAACATAGGCCTATCATTTCCCAACATACCTTCGCAGCTCTCTCTCTAAGAGTTCTTAACCTCCCAGCATATCTACACTTACTACTTACTATGACCTCAAGGTAGAACTCAACTCCCTTCCTCACTGAGATCCCCCACTATACCTAAGAGTGCCTATTATTGATACACGCGTAAGTAAAAAGGACTATCCCTATACCATTTATAACCATTTCACGATAATCCACCTCTATCCAAATAAAACAATCCTCTAAATCACTTTAGTCCCATATTCCTTTCATTACTAAAAGAGGCATTCCATCCTCCTAAATCAATTTAACATAGGCCCGTAAGCCCCTATTCAACCTAGGGCCCTATTCCCTAAATCTAATATCATAACCCTTCGTAATAAACCCATTAAGAAAGCCCCCATGGACTAAACTCCAAAAGAAAAGGGAAAGAAAGAAATTCAAGTTTTGGGCTAAAAACAGGGGACCGGTCGACCGGTCACAGACCCCCGGTCGACCGCGGGTTCAAATTTTGCCTACGAAGAAATGCAGTAGGCTTTTCCCTTAAGGCGCGGTCGACCGGTCCCCAGACCGCGGTCGACCGGTCCCCAGACCGCGGTCGACCGGCCATACTAGATGCCTTGGCCGATTTCCATTTTTCAACCAAAACCCTAAATCCTCAAACACCCAAATATCATCACCAAATCCCCAAATCTTTAACCCAATAATATTCTTAATATGTAAACTCATCCTACATTTCATCCCAACAATTTATTTGTCATCAAACCCATGTATACACATTGTTTTCAAGATTTAAACCCAAAAATATAGGTTTTGATATTTATACCCAAAATCCATTTCTTTAACCCACAAATTATGAAATGAAATACACAAATGACTTATTTAGCAAGATTAAACACTTGCCTCGGATTTGTAGAGGTTGGATCATCCTCGATGTCGCGTTTGGGCCGGAAATCCCAATCTTTCTTCCTTTCTCTCTTCTTTTCTTCTTCTTTTCCTTCTTCCTTTCTCTTTCTCTTCTATTTCTCTCTTTCTCTAAATGAGAAGGCTTGATCCGTAAGCCTCTTAAATCCTTTAAAACAATAAACCCAATTTTAAATGTTAATACACACTTTAAATGACCCGTTTACTCTAATTCGAGCCAAACATACTTAAAAACATTCCGGAACCGAAGTAAAACCCAATGAAAGTCATTTTGACTATCTCGACCCTTCCGGGATCGATGTTACCCTCGAAATCATCATCCGAAATACTCTGAAATGTTCTCTAGTTTTGGGCCTCGATTCCCAAATTTTAAAATTCTCCAATTAATTAAATTTTATTTTCCCAAAAATTTAATTTCTCAGTCCCAAAAATCATGGGCTGTTACAATTCTCCTATCCAAAATACGATCAAGTTTTAATTTATATATTGTCTTGTTTGTATAATAATAAATAATAAAATTATCTACACAACCTATAAATCTTTGTACTTCTCTCAACCCATCTTCTTCTCCCTTTCTCGCCCTTCCTATTCTTCATCGGCACCTCCTTAAGCCGAACCCACTCTGCCATCTTCCCTTTCACTCTGACCTTTCCTCAATAAAGTTGTAATCTCCAATCCTCTATTTGAATTTATAATTGGTTGCATTTTCTCTTGAACATTATGGTCACATAAAATATTCCAATGATTCAAAGACAGTGTTATTTGTGTTTGAATTGATATTAAACATGGAAAAGACAAAAGTTTTGAGTTAAATTCTAATATGCAAAGTTTTCTTCGATTCAAATTTAGTATGATATGTGTTTGATTGTGGTTTAGGTAAAAAAAATATTAAATAGTGAATTTATTTGGGTTTAAATAATAAAACTTTGCTGACAAATTTAATTTGGGTAAGAAAAAGATTTTTTTATTAGTTTAAATTTTAATACTTTAAATAATCGTAAGTGGAAAAATATTCAAAACATATTTGTACCATAAGAAACTTTAAAATTAAAAGATATGCAATCTTAAAAATGTTGCCAGAAAAAACAACTAAGTAGTACACACGAAAAGTTCCCATCAAGTAAATTTGAAAGGAAACAAAAAGAAACGACCTTTTGCCTTCCGAGGAACCAAATGATATGCCTTATGGTGGAGAGAGAGAATGTAATAAAAACAATAAATAATCAAGACACTTGGCAAATTTAAGGTTGGAGATCCCATTTTTTAATATATATATATATATTAGATGAGATGACACGCACTAAGTTCAATTTTAACTACACCTCGATTAGCAAAATTACCAAAATGATAGGTAAAAATGATTCATATCACTTCTCATAAACAGTTTTCATGTTAAAGTTTCTTATCATGTGTGTTATCATAAAACGTTAAGAAAATTGTACTACATTAGGTGAAAATGGTCGAAGTGCAATTGTGCAGATTTTGAGAGTGTTGATGTTCTTGTTTTAAAAAGGGAGGTTTTATTTCAACTTACTTTTTTTTCTAACCACCCCAATTTTAGTATACTTCTATTGTTGGGTTCTCTTTTTATTTAGCCACCCTACCTCATGGAATGCTTTAAATGAAAATTAAAATATACTTTAATCACACATGTATACACTCTAAAGGATTTTTTTTTCATTTTTATTTTGGTATGCATTCTCTATCTTTGATATTTTTCACTTTTTCAAAATACACACACACACACGCACACACACACACACACACACGCACACACACACACACACACACACACACACACACACACACACATATATATATATATATATATATATATATACTAGGGTATGCCCGTGCCTGAAGGCACGTTGATAATTTCCGAAAGTGTGCGTTATTGATAAGACCATACGTCGTGCTTAGCTTGCAACAGAAGATCATTTTTTAAATAAACAATGGTACTAACCTATTAATTTAAAAAAAATGGGAATTTTTTAAATTTTTTTACATACACACATAACGTGGTACGAACACATTAAGTCAAAAAAAATTATAACACATATTTTTATAACAACATCATAGCCATCAAATACTAATTTAAATTAATATTTTTTTACAACACAAATGTGAAAAAAAATAAAAAAAAAATTGGGCAGCACTTCCTTTGTTTATAGGACTTTCCACTGTTTAAGAAATAAAAACAACTCCAACAAAGTACTAATAGTCCTATTAACAACAATATCATTAATATTTATATCCCCCTTCCCATTTTACCCATCGACTACATTGTTGAAGATCTCTTCCACCTCAAAAAGCTCTTCACCTGAAGCACTCTCTGTCTCATTCCCTTCTTCACTTTCCATTTCCATATATGCTTGTCCCGTTTTTGGCCACTAATTCCTTAGTTATAGGCTGAACATTACAACAATATCATTTTAGTCGAACCATCATGGAGTATAGAACAAAACATCAACACTAAAATTTCAGCAAGTATGAGGGAGGTTATGAAAAACTGAATAAGGGACAAATGATATACATACCTAATGATGGTAGGAGGAATATTTAGATGCAAAAATGAGGGTAACCATACCAAATCAACTACTTGGTCCACTGTAGTAATTAATTACGGGTTGATTGGAATATAAATAAACAATGGAACAACCATTTACTGTATTGCTGCAATCACGGACAATTGAAATGAAAAAACCATGGTTCTACCGTTACCCGTAGATCACACACAACCATTTACATTCCCATGCCATCGGTGCATCAGCAATAAGACATTACACCAGCATGCGATTTCCAAACGTACGTGACATCACTAACACACGTGACATCACTAACACACCTCCTATCCTCCACGTGCCTAAAAGGATTCAACAAAATAGAAACTCAGATAAAACATCCGCTATGAAAATAACGTTCTCTAATTCTGATTAAAAACACGCTTAGAAATGAAAATAATGAGATTTTATAATATAAATGTGAACATAATACGCACACTACTATGTATGGATCCAAAATCGAGCGCATTACGATAAGTTTGTTATTCTAACAGAAGATTCAACACAAAAACCTGAGTCTGATGGGGGTATAAACTGCACAATAAACTCAAATAGTTAATAAAACTACTATGCAAGGACAACCTAACACTTGAAGACCATCATCTTCCCTACTTTACAGTCCTATTCAACCTCTTCTTCGACCCCGAATACAACTGGTAATTAGGTTGCCTCTTGCAATTGAGCCTACACTATAAGTTTTTAATAATCATGCTTTGTGATTTTGATCTGAATGAATACTTATGTAATCTTGTATAAAACTCCGTAGTTGTATGACTTAGCACCAGCACCTTCAGAATCTGAATGAATACTTATGTAATCTATATCCTACCCCCTGTAAGTTTGTTGCCATAATTCTCGTATAATCTTGATTATTTCTTACATTTTCATTGTGTGGAAGCAGATGAGCGCTTTGTCAAGTGCATTGTAATATTTATCGAGATCCTTGTTAGCCATCTTAGTTGTCTTGAGTTGAATTAGTTGATCAAAGTGCCGCTTGTCAAAGTCCTTGTATTGCGCCTGTTTAAGATCAAGATTAGTTTGATTGCATTAGAATACCATTCAAATTAAACTAAGATAATACATTATATTGAACAAAAGGAATCACAAATCAAAACATACATTAATTGACAGATGAAATATCATAATGCTCATAATTTTACAAATGCAATTTCGGCGCAATCTTGATATTGGGTTGATATTTTCTTCAGGCTTTGTAAGTTTTCCAAATGAATATAAGTTATCTACAAAATCTGTTCTTTAATTTAAATAGAGATTAAAGTGGTCCAATTTTACATGTCTTTTGAAAGTATCAAATTTTCTCACGTCTATTTCTGACCTCAATCTAATGGCTGTTGTATGGCTCGTGTTATGAAATCTCGAAAATGTGATGTAATAACGTGTTGAAGTGTAGACCTGTTTCCACTTAGAAGACCTACTCCCTGTTTCCAGCATAGTAGCCATGTGTTGATCACATTTCAAAGGTAGCAAAGAAAATACTACCAAAATACAGACATGTGTAAGATAAGATGCTTGCGGACATTGTTAATGATGTCCGGCCAAAACACAACTAATAAGTCAGCCTAATGTCAAGTTGTATATATTCTTAATGGGGAGGAATCCCTCTTTTAACCCACCATTACTATACATTATCCAGATGACTATTATAACATATTAAGATTGATCATGAAGCTTTAGTTTGGGCCATATGAGACTAAAGGAATAAGGACTTAAAGAGGGATTGTGAAAATTAATTATACACACATCTGAGGCGAAAAATGGAGCATAATTTATACGTCACCATCAGATACCAAACTGAACATGTTGATCATGATTTCACCAAACTGTACAATAAAAAGAGGCCTTATATTATATAGAGTTGAACCAAAGTAAACAAAACTGAGAGCTGCCTTTACCACCTAACCACCACTGACATATAAAATAAAATTTAACTGTGACTGTGATTGCATGCACAAACTGTAACTATGAACAAACTGATGCTTACTGCCTAGTACCGACAATAGAAACCCTTAAAAAATATCTAGTATAGAAATATACATACATTTATCCGCATTGATACAGATTGAACCCCCAAAAAAACATACATGTGTAAACCTAAAAAGTTATAGCAGTATAGCAGTTTGGCATACATATGTAAACCTCAAAAAATGACATACATATGTAAACCTCAAAAAAATAACATACATACAGTTTGGCATACCCTAGCAGTATAGCAGTATAACAACTATAATTATATTGAACCCCGAAAAATAATAAACCCAAAACTAATCACATGTAAACCCGAAAACAAACTGCGAGCATAAACTAAACAGAGAAAATTACCTTGAATTCATAATGTTCAAACAGAGGGATTAAGAATTTACATAAACCATACGTTATAGTTTGAATGTATTTTCACAGATATATGCATTCAATTTAAGTATGCTTAGTACGTACGGTTTAATAAGTTGTAAAAGGGTGCAGTGATGCCTTCATGTTCCTTCTTTTTATACATCAACAACAATAATAAACCACTTATTGTTCTTATTCGATGCAGCTGCCACTGTCATTGCATCCAAATCGATCAACCCCGTTGTTGAGCTTGTTTGTGCTGCTGTATGTAGTGCAACAAAAGGCTCAATTGGGGGCTTTTGTCAATAAAAATATTTCGGGGAATTTCTTACTAAACATTCATATTGTAGGGGTCATTTTTACACTTTCCCCTTAGTATTATACCTGATGTCTTCTGAGATAATGTTTTGGAAGAGCTTGGCATTTCAAGCAAAGCCCATGCCAACCTATACAACAAATAAAATTAGCAATAGTATAAAGTGACCTAAAAAAAAGCATGCTTAGAGCAAAGAGCTAACTCTACAATAAAAGTAGGTACATTAGTAAAAAACCTCCATTAGAAAAAAAAACTCCATAGTAGTAATAGAAGTAGGTACATAAAAATAAAAGTATTCTTAGAGAAACGTTTAATCAAATACCATATCCATATTCTTTTTTTTATAGGAGCCTAAATACAAAATTACTTGTCACAGGGCTTCTTAATCTATACAACAAATTCACATGTGCAAATAACAAAGAGTTCACACTCCATTCTCAACAACCCATTCCATCATAAACCCCCCCTTAAGCTTAGTTTTCATGTTATGTTCTAACCGGAAAGGCCTTTTCTAGCTTAGAAGTAGCATTACCAGAGCCAGGGGTTCCCACCAGCAGACATGTTGTAGTTGCAGTTTATTCTCGTAACCAAATCTGCCAAGTGTGGAAACTTTGCGAGATGCATTTGTCTGGCCGAACAGTTCCCCCTTCCAGAAAAGTTTGTCTTATGGAGAGCCATAGCATTGTCCACTATCATAAGTGCAAACCTGGTTTCCACCATGATCAGCACCGTTCAATCCCAATCTTCATGCTATCTGTAAGAGTTTTCGCAGCTTGAATGCTCCCGCAGCATCAATGTACATTGTTTCTCCCTCGCCACCCCCTTGATCTAATGGAAGTTGGCAAGTTCTATAAACTAATTTCTTCGATTCTATCAATCCAAGCTTCCCGGCTACTTCTCAAAAATAGTAAAAATCCAAAACATAGAAATGAGTATTCATGTAGTTAAAAAAAGAGAATAATCAAAGACATCTTAACTAACTGAAAAGTGTGCACACCCAAATTTGATACAAATTTGCAAACAAAATCATACCAATGTACTACCTCATTATGTCTTTCTGAATACAAAATCATACCGGTGTACTACCTCGTTATGTTTGACAATGATACAAATTATCCACACTAAAATTGACCATTCTATCATGAAATGATAGAATAAATTAATATGAAAAGTTATTTTATAATAAATTAAATTGAAATTAAAATTTCATTTTTGCAAAAAAGTATACCAGTTCTTAAACCAAACTACACCAATCTTTCAATAAACTCGTACCATTGCTTTTAGAGATGAAATAGTACCAGTTAAAAAATATTAGATGAAGGAGATACCATTAAAAAATATATAATTATATAATCATACCCAAGAGTCACGATGAATGTTGGGGAAAATTAAAACTCACGATGAATCTTGACCATAACACTAAAACTAAGCAATTAAGGCCTAAAAGAACTCGGTATAGGGAAAGATAATTCATCACTACATGATGCCATTTTGTCAAACACCTCATGTGTGCTTATGTGTTTTGTAGTAAAAACATGAAGGTTGATGAGTTTCTCATTCTCGGCATATACCAAATGTTATTATTAGAACGTAGTGAAATAAATCGTGCATTACCAAGAAAGTAAAGAGAAGTGTCATTATCTATATACTTAATCAGTGCATCGTGACCGCATCGTGACCACAACAACCTTAAATTGAAGCTAATCAAGTAGGTAACTTACAACTAAGTCGAATTGCAGAAAATATCACCATCCATATTCACATATAAAACTATGAGCAGAGTGAAACTATCCTATTCACATTAAAATGTGTTAGGAATATTAGTTACAATCCAAAACTATATACCTCACACACACAGGGAAAACAATAAAATTAAACCAAACAAATGATGTTTTCAAATGAAAGCTAAACAGAACGAAAATATACCTGATATCTGATGTATAAAAAGTCATTTACATCTACAAATAAATAATAATTACATAAAAGTATGAAAAATATTGTTAGTTCTAAAATATTGAACCAAAAATATACAAAAGAAGGCCAAAACACATCCATACAAAAGCTTCGAACAAATTGAAGGTGTGGAAAAAATTACCTATAGGAGAGTGTGCGAGAGAGAGAGGTGGGTGAGTGAGGGGGCGCATGAGGGAGCGGAAGATGGAGAGGGGGGATGGAGAGAATAAAGGTAGGGTTTGGGTGAATCGGGAGAGAAAAAATGTGAGGGTGGGTTTGGATGTGTTGTGTGGTGGAAGACTGTGAGAAAGACTTTAACTTAGGTAAGTTACTACTTTACCCCCATTTTGAATTTTGATCTAGAGAGGGAAATAAATTAGAGGGTATGAAGAGAGGGGGAAATCAAATAATAGAGGGATAAATTAGGAAGTGCAAAAAAAACTCAAACATATGACATCACACTTGAAGCTTATGACATATATAAGTTTTCTACTTTATTATATAGATATACAACTGTATGTACACATATATATACACACACATGTATACAGACTGTATACAGACATAAATAAATACATACATATATACATACATATTTATATAATAAATCATAAGGGCTTTTTGCCACGTCATAAGATTTGTATACAAAACCTATATGAACATATTTTGTATCTATATAAACATGTCATGCAAAATGGATTACTCTGATACATTACCCACAAAATAAGTTTTTCTTTGTACGATGAGACCTCGAGCCATGTGCCTATTTTCTAGCTCCTCGAGCCATGAATCTGCCACTACAATTGAGTAAGTTGAAGCCAAAGAAACATATTGATCCATTCAATTTGAAGACAATCTTTAAAACAAATAAAGCCCACATGTTTTCCTTCTTCTTCATTCCGATCATCTTGAAAAACCAAGGTAGCAACGCAAATTCTGTTTTTACATCTCTCTCTCTCTCTCTCTCTCTCTCTCTCTCTCTCTTTGTATTTAAAATTAGTTTGGAGATGAGTTTTTTAATTTCATTTGGTGTCTTGATTTGGTACCATGGTGGTTGAGAGGTAATGACTTGGGGCGGTGGTGGTGTATCCTTCATTCCGGCCAATTACCACATGTTTTCCTTCTTCTCTCTGTTTTCCTTCAAATGCGTAACTCCATGATTTGGGGCCAACTCTGTTTACTCTAATTTGGGGTATGTCCTTTGATTTTGACCAGTCTAGAGTGAACGATTCATTGACGGCAACGTTTGGTTCATCAGAGGCCTGACCGGAGTGAGGTAGCTGGCCGAATTTCAAGTATGTGAGTGTATTTTAAAAGGTATTCAATTGGGATTTTGAATATAATAAACCAAAGTGTTCTTTTATTTGATTTTTGAACGTCCTGAAAGCTGGTGTGTTAACAACCAATGTTGGGTTTTTGAGTGTATGTTCCGTATGTTTTAGAGAGAGAATCGTGGAGTTACATGTTTAATTTGGCCTATCAATACTGGAAAAAAATTTGATGTCTTTGAGACATCAAGTTTTTTGATGTCTTGGATTATGATTGGTCAATAGCACTGGCGCGGACCCATTTTTATAAATGATGTGGGTCCGCGCAATCGGTATTGACCAACCACAATCGAAGACATCAAACTTTTTTCCATCAATACTATAACATATTTTATTTCCCTCGTTTGATTATTTGTTTGATTTGGCCCATCGATACTATAACATCTTTTCTTTCCCTCATTTTCTTTTTATTGCTGGAATTTTTTGCTTAATTCTGATTTGAATAGAGGAAAAAGTTTCAGATAACTTCATGCTATTGGAGTTTTTTTTTAAATTTAGGCATACAAGTTAATGTTGTTGGAGCAGTTCTTTGATAATTTAAGCTTAATGATGTTGGATCAGTTTAGGTAATGCATGTTGGTATAGACCCACAAGTCATTGGGGGTGTATATTTGGTTTAAAAACAAACGATTATTAAAAAATAATTATTTATTAAAAACAAAGGCTTATTTGGTTTAAATTCGCTAAAAACAAACGTACTTTTGTTAAAAACTAATGTACTTTTATTTGGTTTAAATCTGTTAAAAACAAACATAATAATTATTTATTACAAGAACTTTATTCCTATTTTTTTACACATTAAGCATATTAAAAGGGGTTCCCTACAAAGTTATGTTTTTTTATTAATACGGTATACCAAGGTTGGTGCCATGGTTAAAATAATTTAACAATTTAATACTATTCGAATTTATTACTTTTAATCGTTAGAAAGTAGTTTATATTTTATATGCGAATGGAATATCAATACATTGATTCGAAATTAGTTAAATAACCCGTAAATTAACACTTCTAAAATTAAATTTATATATGACACTACAAATTTTGACTTGAGAATAAGCCCCATGCATTATCAAGTATGATAATCTACAACACTTTTTTTATAATTTGACATTAAATATGTGGGTAGATGATGAACATTTTAATATGCATCAAAACTGAGTGTACTATAAGTTCACCAAAAATATTGTGCAATGTGAATAGCCCACTCATGTGCTGCATATATTATTTTATTTTATCTTAGTGGCAACCTAGAGTTCCGTGCCTACTCATAGTCAAATTGTTATCTAAAGGGAGATTTTATTGTACCCAAAATTTTGACTGAATGTTTGCTTAACCGAATTAAATGGCATCTCATAACACCCCAAAAAGCTCATACCACCACAAAAAATGACACTCAACTCTAATAGGCAACTGGGTATCTCAAACAAATAAAGGAACATTCACTAGGACTTTTTGCCTTTTCAACCATTGAATTTTTGCAAGTTATTATTTCATCCTTTAACTTACTTTTCGTTTTAAATAAAACCTTTACATTATTTAAATTATTTGACTTTTGATTACATTTGGACAAATTTTTTTATAAACATTAAAATTTAATCTTCGACAAAAATTATATTTAAAAAATATGCATGACATATTTAAAATACGATACAATCTGACATGACACAAAACTACTTTTTTCCCAATACAAATACTAATCAACTAAAGTGCGAACACGATTCCATTGAGCATCAGGTGACACAATTTTGCTTTTTTACCAAACACAGATACGATATAATTAAAACACGACGTGCGATTTTATTTTATACGACATGAATACGACATGTCAAAAATAAACTGACACATTTAATACATTTTCTTAATTTTTTCCCTTAACTAAGAATAAATAGAAATTATAACACGAGAAAAACACTATTAACTTCAAAAAAAATTGAAGCGAACATAAACCGCATGTAAAAAACATGGACATGAACACGATACAAACATAACATAATGTGCAATTCAAAGTCTTGTTTTTGTGACGTTTTTTTAAAGTCATGTGCTTTTCAATTTTTTGTTATAAAATGTAACCCAAAATGGACCCATGAAAAACAGAATGCAAATACAAATGTAAAATAATTATCTATTGTGCCACCAACACAAGTATAACAAAGTGTTTAATTACTAATAACTAAACATGGATCATTATGTAATATTGTGTTTTTTAAACATAATTTTTAATGTACAGTTGTGACTTAAAAATATATTTTATTGTCCAAAATCTTTTACAATATTCAATATTTTATAAAAATGTAAGATGCAATAGACATACGCTGAATTAAATTCACATACGTGCCATTGACATGGGTACAATCGTTATTTTTTAAATTCTCACATACTAAATCAATGCGTTGATATTCTTTTCGTTTCAACTACTTTAAATGATTAAAACTATTAAATTTGAAGAATTATAAATCTTTGAAATATTTTCACCGTGCCATCGGCACGAGTACACCCTAGAATATGTGTATGACTGGATGTATATAACATGCATGTATATAGCAGAACCTCTTTACATACATATATATATATATATATATATATATATATATATATATATATATATATATATATATATATATATATGTGTGTGTGTGTGTGTGTGTGTGTGTATTTATATACACATATATACCCACAAGGTTGTTGTTTGGCCAAAAAGAAAGAAAGGGTTGTCGTTAATGTTCAACGGAAAACATCCAACACTACAAAGTGAAGAACCAATAGAGAACTACTATATCTATGGATAACGGCCTTGAGAGCAGACCACCCAACCAAAATTTTAGCGCGTAAGAATTCAATTAGTTACTTATGGTTAATAGATTTTATATTGAGGTAGGGTGGTTTAATTGGACTTATCTAGTCCATTAATATAGAATGATTTATCTCGTTGGGGTTGTTAGATAGATTTAAGGGATTGATGTAAGACCTCCCTAGAAAAATTATTGTGAACAGGCATATAATGATTTAAGTTGTATTTCATTCAAATATATTCGAATTACAAAACTGTTAAATTGTTACTCCCATAAAATGTGTCAAAATTTATTAGATTGTTTCCCATACAATCGTAATAATTTTAGAGCTAGTTATTAAGCAAGCACTGGGGAAGTCACAAAAATAATTGGGTGGACCACTTGAAGATTTTTTATGTAAAACAATGACTTTTGATAGGGGTTTAGGATATGGGAGTCCCTAAGGTGAAATGTTTAGGGGTTGTTTTAATAAGCTTACAAATATTCTATCAAATATGATAGCCACTAGCTAGAGATTATTTTTGGCAAATTTATCAATCATGGTTTTACCAAAAGAATATGATGTCTATATTGTTGTTATTTTATAACTATTGAAACTGAATATTAATTATACAAATTTAAAACACACACACATACATAGGGCTGACAATTTTTTACACAACAATTCGTTTACGGTAATAACCCGAAATGACTGGAACATTACACATTTAACTTGTATAGATTTAAGAGTAACCAAAACTTATACTCAAATCAAAATCAACGCAACTCAAAAATGACATGACTAACCTGAATTGCCACCCCTACACACACACACACACACACACACACACACACACACACACACACACACACACACACACACATATATATATATATATATATATATATATATTAAAAATCATGTGCAATATAATTCTTATGTTATTATATAATCATAAATCAATAAAATCATATTCTCTCACCCTTATAAGTTCTTACATTAATTAAACCCATATCCCCATACCTATATATCAGGAAGATTTGGGTTTCGAGAGAGCTTTAGGCTTTTTACTTGGAATATGGACTGTATTAAGACTCAAGATAAATAATTAAATTGGATTCAAAACAGGAATATGGAAATTTCAAATGATGCCCCTTAATTATTTCATTTATTTACTTTAAATTAATTCCAATAAATAATTACAAGTGAACATCAATTAAATTATCTCAAAATTACTCGAATATAGAGGCCTTAATTGCAAAATTAGATAACACAATATATAATTCCACGCATTATGTATTCAATACTCGCATAGTTAAATTTAATTTATGTCTAATCAATTTTCACCAACATCTTATATTTCTTGACTCTCAAACTTAGTGTATTTGATACTCTACCAGATTGCAAGATATTTCATTGATCAGCTTTACTAGTAGAATCTAAACTTATAAGTTTATCAAAGGGGTATCACAATCCAAAATATATCCTCGAAGTGGATTCCTCCAAAACATAATCTCATATATATTCACATAATGATTGCTAAATCTATAATTATTATTGACCCAATAAATTAATTTTCACCCATAGAAAGTCAAAGAAATAACTATGTGAATACTCTGGTCCCCATATTTCTCAAAATTAAGAATCTATGCACCATTTTCAAATTGTGAGATTATGCAAGTCTAATCTAGTCAGCACCTACAGTCAAATTTCAATTTTAGCCTTGTTCAAGACATTCCTAATGTATTGGTACAATTTTTCTTGGACTACTAGATCAATTCCTGAACCATTTGGCAGGTTCTCTTGGAGATAAACTATTAAGATAGTGCGCGTCATTTGTATCAACATGCCATACGAGGTCTATTTGAGCATTGGAATCATTAAATTACTAATGTAAATATGTACAAAGACTTAAATACGGGTAACCACGAGTACGCTTTTATTTTAACTAGTATAATTGTTACATCCTAAATAAAATAGGTCGCGTGGAGCCTTCTTCACGAGACATAGACCCTCTTTTAAGGTAGGAAAAGTGGTTGACTACATTATTAATTATGCTCAGATTAGGTGCCCATATGTTCGGCCTGGTGATCCGTTTGTTAGCTTGACAGTTGTCTCATGGAACTAAAGGGCCCGCCTTATTGACCTAGTGATTGATGTTCCCGTACTTACTGATACACGTAAAGAAGACCCAATAGTCACATTGGTGACAATTGGGCACGTCGTTAATACACATCTCTGCCCACTTTGTTGTCACTATAACTAATTCGTCATTATCTGTCATATCATATATAAATGGTGTAACTGCCTGACCTATAAAGGCAGTCCACCTGTCCCTCAATATGGGGGGATAACTAATTATAAATAACACGGAATCCCATAGAGATAGAGAACTAGAATCATCTCTCTAGTGCAACTCTAAATCTGTATCCACTCTCAGAAACTAGTAAATTGATCACTACACCTGTGGATGTAGGTACCATTTCTATATTGAACCACGTAAACACTTTCTCCTTTCATTGTCTCCTATGTCCATTATCCATTTCCTTTGATTATCTAAATACTTATTTGTTATTGTTAATTATTAAGCCCCTGACTAAGGTACAAATTCCCTAAACCGATTTTAAATGATAAAAAATTGGCACTGTTTGTGGAAAATTGACAAGTCATTAATATTTCCTACCATCTCTAAACTCACATTTACTTTTCCCCTACCCTCTAAATTCTAAAAATGACCAAGAACCTATAAATTATTCATATGGCTAAAACCATAACTCCGTCTACTCCTATGGGTATACGCAGCGACATCTAAGGAATTCTCGTGAGCCTAGAGAAGGGCCAGGAGGATATGTAAGAGAGAATAAAGTAGATAATGCAAACAGTATAGACCGATCAGGTAAGACTTGCCCTAAATCTGATCACCTTAGTGGAGAAAGAAGTGTCAGAAGGAAGAGGAGGAATGTTACTAACATCTCCCTACAGGGACATGAGGCACGCATAAAGGAAGAAATCTCCTGATAACCCCAAGAGATTAAACATGGGATCACATGACAATAGGAGCTCATCTCGACAGTTTGGATCATTCCGTGATTGATTATACCGTCCCGGTGTCACCTCCTCCCTCTGATCGATAGGGTATGATAATGAGTGATCCTTTTTAGGGTAAAGACCAAGAAAATTGAAACAGCTTAGTAGAGGGTCGGCCTTTGATCAGTTGGGCCCACACCATATAAAATGACAAGATGTGGTGGCTTTGAGGGAGCATAACACATGACGAGAAAATATGCTCGCTCAGTCACTAAAGGATTGCATTGGTAGGATAAATCGAGGACTAGTGCTAGAGCGTCGACCCAAACTAAACAGACTTCTCAGGAAGAGAGATCCTCTGAAAGTTGAGACCAAATAGTCAAATCTGTAGGAGTAAAAACTGAACTGGAGGACCAACCTTGGAAGGGATCTATTCAGCGCTTACAAGATCAATTGGGGGAATGGTTAAACCCAAAAATACTCTCTATAGGGACTTTGTGAAGGGATATGATTTTGTCCCCTCTATTATGGGTTGTCCAACCCGCCCAAGTTCAAACCCCTATAATCACACTGAAGTATGATGTGATAACTGACCCTGTTTTTCATATAGAGCAGTACTGAGCAATTATCGACATTTATTATGTCCCTAACAAAATGCATTGCCGAGTTTTTTACTAGAATGATCACCGGCTCTACTCATATTAGATATAACAGTTTGCCTCGGGGATAAGTCTTCATCTTTCAGTAGTTGGGTGACCTATTTATTAGAAACTTCTTTTTTGGAGAAAAACTTGGTAAAAGGGTTGCGCATCTCCTCAGTGTTCGATAGAAAGTCTACGAGATGATGAGATATTTGATCACCCGATTTAACACTGAGAAGCTTGAAGTAGTGGACTACAATGAGAAAACTTCCATAACCACACTGATGAGTGAGTTACAGTCGGGAAAAATATTCTAGGCTGTCATGAAAAAACCAACCAAGATTATGATAGAGCTTTTGGCCAAAGCTGGCAAGATCGTGAATGTGGAGGAAGCCATGGCAACTATAGAATCAGATCGACTGAAAGCTACGTCCAGCAAGGGTAACAAAAATAAATATTATAAGTAAAATAAAGTCTATAAGACAAAAAAGTACGACGAATACACCCCCTTGACGGTAGGCATCAATCACATCTTAGGGGAGATTGGAGGAAGTAAGCATCTTAAATGGCCCCTCAAGCTCAAAGATCCTGCTAATCGACATGATAAAAGTATTTACTAAGAGTTTAATAAAGATCACAACCATAATACGGATAGTTGTATTTCCATAAAGAAAATGATAGAGAGTCTCATGAGGAATGGAATGTTATCTAGATACGTGGACAGAGATGGCTGAGCAGATACAGATGAGCGAAAACTTATAAGACGATCAGAATTGCCCTACGGGAAGGCTGATGAAAAAAGGGGTGAGACGAAGATTTAGATAACAATCCAGATCTTCAAAAGTAACCGAGAGAACCAGTTCATGATGTCAATACGACATTTTTTGGATGTCATCTCATCGCTAGAGTAGATGCCAGAAGAGGGGAAGATTTGGTTGAAAGGAAAACCTATCTCAATAAGGCCAAGGCATGTGCTCATGTCAGGCGGTTAAACCTGATAAGAAATGTTGATATTCACCCCTGGAAGGTAAAAACAATCGCTTCATTATAGGGATTATGTCTTGTATCCTCGTGATGATCCTTTGGTCGTCATCATGATGAGTCATGAAAGCAAGGTCACCTAGATTTTAGTGGATAATAGTAGCTCCACATACGTCATGTTTGATACTTATCTATAAACGTTAAAACTTTGAGATAGAAAATTAACATCGTATCATCGGTCCTTAATCGGATTCTCTGGTGAGAAGGTATATCCCTTAGGAACTGTAGAATTAAAATTCATAGTAAGTTCCTGGCTAACATGTTAAATAGTATTGGCCTGATTATTTATCCATTGATAAAAATGTTCTATTGGCTTATAATGTCATCGTGAGGAGAGTAGGCCAAAAGAAATTTGAATCAATGCCCTCATTAGTTCATCAAGGCTTGAAGTTCCTAACCCGTTATGGGGTTAGCATAGTCAAAGGAAACCAGATGGAGGCATGCGAGTGTTATTACACTTTAGCTGACTAAGAGGAGCAGAAAAGGCTGACCACCACCTACCAGATTGAGACGATTGATCCACAAGATGAAGAAAAATTGGTCAAATAACAAGTTGTCAAGGAAATTAAAGCTGTCATACTTGATGAAGAACATCTCAAGAAGACCATCCAAATTAGGTAGTCCCTATACCCATACTTGAAGAAGAATGTGATCGACTTACTATGAAAAAGGAAGAGAGTATTTTCTCAGAACCATGAAGAAATGCTCGGGATCGACCTGGAGTTCATATGTCACTAGCTGAGCATAGTGTAAGGTGAAAAACCAATCAAGCAGAAGAGATGAGTCTTTAATGTCGAAAAGGACATGGCAATCCAGGATGAAGTTCAAAAGCTACAGGATTCCAACTTCATGGAGGATGTTAAATAACCTGAGTGGCTCTCTAACTTGGTCACGGTGCATAATAAGAAGAATAATGGACAATGTGTGTAGATTTTATCGACTTATATAAATCGTGTCCACGGGATCACTATCCCCTACCCAGAATAGACCAGTTAGTTGATGTTACCTTCGATCACGAGCTGCTTAGCTTTATGGACGCTTATTTTGGATACAATCAGATCATAATGAAGACGTCAGATAGAGAGAAAACATCATTAATAACCATTAGAGGTACTTACTGTTATAATGGCATGCCCTTCAACCTTAAAAATACCGAAACAACTTGCCAGAGACTGGTGAACCAGGCACTCGAAGACCAGATTGGCAAAAATATAAATAGGGAGCATCGACATTCTAAACAGGTTTCCCTTTAGAGCTACTATTAAATGACTTCCTTTGTTTAAATTTTTGAGAAAGACTTTTGAGTGTAACGAGTAATATGAGAAAGCTTTCCTAAAGTTGAAGAGATATTTATGATCAACCTTTCTCCTATTAAGACCAGTATTTAGAGAAAATCTTTACCCATACTTAGCAGAGTCAGAGTCTTTCATCAGCTCATCTTTGGTAAAATAGGAGGATAGAATACAAAGGCCAGTATACTATACCAGAAAAGCTTATAGGGGTGCCAAAATCCGATATCCCATAATGGAGAAACTTATCCTCGTGGTAATTAAAGCGTAGAGAAAGATGAAACCCTACTTCCAAGCCCATACTATTGGAATTTATACACATTTGTCCTTACGATGGATCCTCTATGAATTGAAAAAAATCAGGTCGAATGATTGCTTAGGCAATGTAATTAGGAGAGTACGACATCTAGTAAGAGACCAAAATGGCCATCAAAGGCCAAGATATGGAAAATTTCATAATTGAGTTCACATATGAAGAAAAATTGACAGAGTAGACTCTTTCAGAAAAGAGCTCAATATTTAAAGCAAAGAAGACTTCTCCGAAAGAGAGATCCATCATAAACGAACTCGAGAAGACTCTTTTGGGAGAGAGCTTACATAGTAAAGAGAATGGTCAATCCACCCTCACAATGAATCCTTAGATGACCTATTTTGAGTCTATCGTAAGAGATGAGGACCCGGTCACACGATCACAAGAAGTTAAAAAAGTTATTGAAATTTGGAGAATTGGATAAAGGAGAATTTAATCAAGAAAGCAATATCTGGAAGTTGTTCATTGACAGATCATCCTACACGATCGGTAGTGGAGAAGGCATCATCATTACAACACTAGACGAAATGGATGTGGAGTATGCACTCCGCTTTCAGTTCGAGACCTCCAATAATGAGGCCAAGTATTAGGTGCTAATAACAGGTTTTGGATTAGAGTCATCGTTGGGTGCTGAGTACTTTTGGCACACAGCTACTCCTAGTTAGTGGTTAACCAGATGGTTGGACTTTACAAAACTAGGGAAGAATCTATGGTCAAGTATTTGGCCAAAACAAAGTGGTGGATGGCCAAATTTTGGGAGTAAAAGTTCTACGAATCCCTCGAGTGGTGAATGCTAGAGTAGATGAGCTAAAAAGATTAGCGTCAACTACTCGAACAGATTAGATGATGATATAGCCAGTGTCATGGAAATAATTTTGGGTCCTTCATGGATTGACCTAATAAGATCCTATATCGAGATGGGAACAATATTTTCTGACCCAAAAGAAATGGGAAAACTTTGATATAAAGCTATCAATTATGTATTAGAAGGAAGGGTGTTGTACAGAAGGGGGTACATTATCTACCTACCATGATGCTTTCATACCACCGAGGTCAAAAACCTGATCAAGGAAGTACATGAAGGTTGTTATGGGGCTCATTATATAGGAATATCATTAGTGAAGCGAATAGACATACAGGGCTAATACTAGCCGACAATAAAGGTAGATTGTGCTAATTATGCCAAAAAATATGATAAATGCTAGAAGTATGCCAAAATTCATCCCACGCTAGGTGCCCCTCTAACACCGATCTCATCTCTGTAGTCATTTTCCATCTGGGGGATTGGTCTAGTCGACCTGTTTTGCAAGACAAAAGGAAGATTCAAATACTTGATGATCGTCATAGATTACTTCATAAAATGGCTGGAGGCAGAGTCTCTAGTGGAGATGTCATATGAAAGATTTTTTCAGTTCATCTGGAAGAACATAATTTCCCTCAATGGAATGCCATACACATTCATTACTAACCATAGCACGCAATTTGATAATCAAGAGTTTGAAGACTACTGTATCATCTCAGAGATCTGGAAGCTCCATTATACCCTAGGACACTCGCAATGCAATGGTCAAATAGAGATTATTGACAAAAGCTTACAAAATAGCTTGAAAAAAAGGTTGGACGACGTGAAGGGGAACTGTATTAATAAATTACAGAGTGTCCTATGGACTTATAGGACCACTCCTCATATTTCAACATGACAAACCCCTTACATGCTAGCTTTCGGAACCGAGGTTGTGGTCCTCACTAAAATTGGCCTCCCCGTCCATCGAGACCTTAGTTTCAATTCCCCAAAGAGACATCCGGTGAGAAGGTTTGATATTAACCTTCTAGAAGAAGTAAGAGAGAATGTAGTATTGATGGTGACCACTTACCATCAGAGAATTTCTCGCTTCTATTCTCGTTGAGTGAAGCCGAGCAGCGTGAAGGAGGGTGACTATGTTCTGAAGAAGTTCATTCATAAGGGAAATAAGTCAAAGCCCAATTGACATAGCCAATACTTATTTTCAGGTGTAGTAAGGCTAGGAACTTATCACATCGAGACACTCGAAGTTGAATAGTTCAAAAATCCCTAGAATACAGAACACTTGAGAAAGTACTATCGGTAATGTAGATGACAATAATCTCCCATGCTAATCATGTACTTTGAGTTTTTCATAAATAAAAGTTTCGTTTCATTTATTCTTGTCATTTTTTATTTTATCGGGAATGGGATATGTGCATTCATATATATAATAACACTTAATGTTAAACACCATACTCCTGTACAATCTTAATATACGAGATTGTGAACATGAGTCAAAATGTAAATTTCCTCTATCAATTCATTAAATAAACAAGTCACAAACATAAATCCTGTATGATTTCATTGAACAAACCAATCACGAACAGAAATCATATATGACTTCGTTTAATAAAGAAGTAATGAACCAAAAACTAAACTTCGTGTAAAATTTTATTATATGATGAGAACGCGTGTAATATCGATTTAAATTAAACTCGCAAGTTTTCAAGTAAACCTTATTTAATTAGCGTCTACTTTTAAACCAAATAAAATCAACCCTTAAACATGCATCTAAATCAACCCATCAAATATAAAGCATGCGACACAAAGTTAAGGAAAAATCCCCGAAGGGCAAAACCTTTTATTTCTAGAACTTTAAAGAATTTACAAGACCATTGACTTACATACAACCTGATAATCGCCCACAAGTGTAACGCACGGTGTCTTCGGTAAACCTTCAAAGCAACGGCTAGAAACAGTGTGACACAGAAATACCCGCAGGTGTCGATTCCTATGTTGGCGGCTGGAAGTTTTCCTTTCCAGGAGGGCAGCAATGAAGAAGAGAACGGCTTCTCCACAAGGGTTGAACAAACTTAAAGTTGTGTTCTTGGGTTACCAAAAAGATTCACAAAGGATTGGAAGAATTTGTGTGAATCGAAAAACCTAGAGTCTTTGGCTCAATAGGTGAAGACTTAGAGTATTTAGGACTCTGAAAATCCTCTTGAAAAGTCTTAAAAAACTGCTCCCCGAAGATGGATTTAAATAAGAAAACTTTGAGCCTAAAAAATCTCCGCAGGATCTGGCCGAATTTATCCCAGGCGGACCGGTCTGGCTTGGTGGCGGATCGGTCCGATTGACCGGATCGGTTATTTTATTCCAGGCTCCATCGGTTCGCTTGTGGTCCAGGGTATACTGGATCTGCAGCAAGCAGATCGGTCCGGGTCTGAGGCGGACCGGTCCGGTTAGCCAGATCGGTTCTTTTATTGCAGGCGGACCGGTCCGGTTAGCCAGACTTTGATTCCTCTTCGTCTTTTGATATTCGGATCCGTTGATGAATGTATGAATCTTGAATTTCTTCAACGGTGTAACGGCGTGCGACATAATAAATTTTTAATGGATAAAAAATGTCTTTACAAATTTCCCCCTATGTCTATGCCGGTACATACATAAAAACAAAACATCCGAATTATCAAACAACTAAAAATGCCTATACAAATCTACCCTTCCATGAATCCAAAACTGGAAAGATACAATTGAATAAGACTACAACGTTTCCTCTTCAATTCTTCAGGAATCATTAACTCTTAAAGCTTTTCTCATCAGGGTGTGTAACATATTGATCTTCAATCTTTATACCTACACACATGAGACAAAGAAAATACCACGTGACATATCGAGTTTGAAAAGAGATAACATGGATATCAATATATGATAAAAATATAAGCAACATCTCAAAAACTCCCCCAAAATTCAAACTCCCCCATAATATGATAATTCTTTCTCCCCCTTTTTATGATGTCCCCAAATAGACAAATGAGAAGAATGAATCAAATAAGCAAAATCGGGGTGTCACGGTATTCAAAACAAAGCATCAATCAAATGGCAAAGGTGCTCTTGCAAGGAGATGCTCAAACAAATCTTCACAAACTATTTTTGAATTTTTCAAATTTTTCATACAAAGATAGGATACCAATTTGAATAAATATGATACAAAAATCACACCATGGATTTAGACTCAAACAACCAAGTCATGGAAATGTAATGAATGGGTGTGAACACATTCGATAGGTAAATCAACTCAATCAATCATATGTGCACGATGCATATGTATACCCCTAATGAATGAACATCAAAGGTATCCTTAGGTGTACAAATTTGTTGAATTTAGATGGCATCGTCTTATGCAAATCAACAAATCAAAGTCAAATGATTTCCACACCAATAACGTCCAAAACTATTTAGCGCATTTTCAAGCATTTCAAGGACGTGCAAACCCGTTTTAATTCTCCAACCAAACTCCCTCATATATATTTTCTTTTAGAGGTAATCTAAATTCTCAAACTTTGGAGAATTGGTGCAAAAACCTAAATGCCCCTTTTTGGCATGAATATTTTTTATTGCCTTTCAATTTTTTTGGGCTCTTTTAACCTCTTTGGACCTCGGATAATAAAATTCCTCAATTTTTTAGGTCCTTTTTAACGGTGGCGTTTACCTTTCACAGCCCCTCCCCGTTATCAAACAAAGCACACAAACTCGCAAAACGGTTTTTATATGCACAATTTCCTTATAAAACATTATCGCGCTTGGTTCGTTTTAAAGACAAGATTGAAGTGAAAACACCCAACCAACATGTGATAAGACAAGCACAATAATCAAACAAATCCGTGCATGTGTGCAAAAAAGGAAACATGAGTCAAACATGTAGGAAGTAACACTTAATTACATCTTAATGACTCCAAACATTATAAAGCACATGGATGAATTGACCTATTGTCTCAAAACACTATTAAATAGTCACATGAAAATAATGGAATGATGTTGTGACTTGGTCATCCAAAGTGTTCATCCATAAACTGTGTAACCAAAAAACAAAAATATTTTTGGATTTTTTTTTTTTTTTAAATATTTTTGTATTTTTCAAAAAAAAAATTATCAAAAACAAAAATTTATATAAAAAGTACAAGTCATCACACTAGTAAAAATATATCATGAAACCACAACTAGTGTATGACAAACATGCAATCACAATCAACCAAAAGATTTCACATGGGGTGAATTACGTGCAAGCAAACGGGAATCGTGGACAAATAAACCATAAGCCTCTAAATTCGATTTTCTAACCCAAATTGATGTGTAACGGAGTGTGGGGGTTTTGGGAATCGAATTTATTCTTTCATTAACCTTCCTAGGTCCATTTAAAATCTTATAACAAAAGTGCCAAAGATGACCTTGCCTACCGCAATGTGTGCAAGAGTAAATCGGGCGATTTGTGTTACCTAAAGGTGGCCCTCTCCTCAAATTTATCGGTTTCTCTCTCCGAATTTTCCTAGGTGGGTCTCTCCTAATGATCCTAGGAGGTTCTCTCACGATGTTCCTATGGGGCGCTTTTTTAACAAACTTAGGTGAGGCTCTCTCACACGTGTGGGAATGGGTGCAACATATTTTTCAAGACCAATCCCACCCCTATCCGTTTTGATCTCGACTGTGCCTAAAATCTTATCAAGTTTTTCAGACCTAGTCTCCAAATCAAATTTCACTTTACTTGAATCTTTCAATTTCACCTCAAGTTCACATATACTAGATTCAAGTACTCGTTTGGAATCCTCAAACTCTAAAAGCTCCTTTTTCATAGTCTCCATCAACCCTCTAAGACTATCTCTCTCACCCTCGACGTACTCAAGCTTCTCTTTCAAAACTTTCGCATGTTCCCTAAGTTCTTTAACTAAAAAATCATTATTTTTTATGGCACACTCTTTCAATTGAGCTTTCAATTTCAAATTTTCTTTCTTTGTTTTTAAAGTTTCAGCATAAAGTTCATTGAAAGTAGTTTGCAAGTCACTCTCATCTACACTTTCCTCCTCACTTTCATCCACACTCCCATCACCTTCACTATCATCACTAATCACATGGATGGGAAACTTTCTCCTAGAAGCATAAAAAACTTCTTCTTCCGAATCACAATCACTAAGGGTAGAAACATGAGAAATCGGTTTATTCAATTTCTTCTTTAAATTTGTGGTACACTCATCTAACGTGTGACCAACACCCTCACAACAAGAACACCTATTTGATTCGTTTTCAACAGAAGATTTAAAAAGAGTTCGTGTGAATTTTCCAATTAACTTTTTCAAAAATTTGACATCGAAGATCATCAAAACCATGAAAAGCCATTTTTGTGCAAAATCAGGATCAAAACACAATAACTTAGTGCAACAGGCTCTGATACTAATTTGAAAACGTGAGTAGACAAATTGTATCAGAAAGTAAATCCTCGAAAAATCAGGATCACGCGATAAATTAGCGTAACCTGCTCTGATACCAATTTGAAAACGCGTGTAATATCGATTTAAATTAAACTCGCAAGTTTTCAAGTAACCCTTATTTAATTAGCGTCTACTTTTAAACCAAATAAAATCAACCCTTAAACATGCATCTAAATCAACCCATCAAATATAAAGCATGCGACACAAAGTTAAGGAAAAATCCCCAAAGGGCAAAACCTTTTATTTCTAGAACTTTAAAGAATTTACAAGACCATTGACTTACATACAACCTGATAATCACCCACAAGTGTAATGCACGGTGTCTTCGGTAAACCTTCAAAGCAACGGCTAGAAATAGTGTGACACAAAAATACCCGCAGGTGTCGGTTCCTATGTCGGCGGCTGGAAGTTTCCCTTTCCAGGAGGGCAGCAATGAAGAAGAGAACGGCTTCTCCACAAGGGTTGAACAAACTTAAAGTTGTGTTCTTGGGTTACCAAAAAGATTCACAAAGGATTGGAAGAATTTGTGTGAATCAAAAAACCTAGAGTATTTGGCTCAATAGGTGAAGACTTAGAGTATTTAGGACTCTGAAAATCGTCTTGAAAAGTCTTAAAAAATTGCTCCCCGAAATTGGCTTTAAATAAGAAAACTTTGAGCCTAAAAAATCTCCACAGGATCTGGCCGAATTTATCCCAGGCGGACCGGTCCGGCTTGGTGGCGGATCAGTCCGATTGACCGGATCGGTTCTTTTATTCCAAGCTCCATCGGTTCGCTTGTGGTCCGAGGTATACTGGATCTGCAGTAAGCGGATCGATTCGGGTCTGAGGCGGACCGGTCCGGTTAGCCAGATCGGTTCTTTTATTGCAGGCGGACCGGTTTGGTTAGCCAGACTTTGATTCCTCTTCGTCTTTTGATATTCGGATCCGTTGATGAATGTATGAATCTTGAATTTCTTAAACGGTGTAACGGCGTGCGACATAATAAATTGTTAATGGACAAAAAATGTCCTTACATATGACAAAATACGAACAAGAAGTGTCCCTTCCAGAATAAAAGGATCCCCTTCTTGGTGGACGACCAAGATTCGACCATATCCCAACGCAAGGATGATCAGCTTTAGAACTTTGGCATTGACCAAGGTAACTGATGATTAACACATAATTTATCGACTAAATTAAAAGATCTACCGAGTATTGATGAAGAAACTTAGTTATTCATTTCATAAAAAATTGTATTACAAAGACAAACTTCCACATTCAAAACATCATGTTTAGTGATTACATCCAATGAGTACTTTCAAAAACACAAAATGATTAAATATGAAAATCTTCACAAGGAAATCATATGGCAGAGGTATTGTTTTCGTTTTCAAAATTAGTAAGAAGATAGGAGGCAACATCCATGTCAATATCTTCCCCCACGGGTCGTCAATAGCCATCACTTGCTCACCAGCTAGAGAAGTGTCATCATCGTCATCGCATTGCCAAGAACTTACTACATCAGTACATCACCCTCTTATTCAGCGCTTCATAGTTGTTCATAAAGAAACTGACACAATCTACACTATAATCACTGAAGGGCTTATATTTGGCAATACCTGTCTCCTCAATAGTAACCAGCGCCTCCTGAGCCTTTCGAAGATCCTGTGATATTTGGGTGTTGATTTGGTCGGCTTGTTCTAAAGATTGATTATCCACAGACAGAGCCTATTCCAAACTATTTTTCTTGGCATCATCGGTAGCTATATTTTCTCGCAACATAATGTTCTCTTCTCAACTGAGATTAGAGCCACTGCCTTAGCCACTAATTACTCATCACATTCCTCAAGCTCCATACTTACTTTCTTTAGGTCTTCAACCGCCTTGTCTAAGTCAGTTCTCAACTATTTGTTCTCGTCAGGCAACTCCTTATAAGCTACATGATTGACCATATCATTCTCTCATAAAACGATGGAAGCAGCAGTAGTATATCAACAAGAATAAATTTCTTCATTGGAAGAGTAGTTTTACAATGTTAAACAACAAAAGCAGAGGATCTTACCACAAGCAGTCTACGCTAGATCAATCTCCATAATGAATTCGGATCATGCCCTCTCGGGAATTCAAATGTCCTTATTATACCCATGATACCCCAGTAGTTCAGTGGCATTCAAGGCATGATTAAAGATAGACTCAAGGTCGACTCTCAGCTCATCTAAGGAAATTTTGTAGGTTGGGTCAAACTTGAACTCCTCCACTTCCCCATAATGGGAGGCTGACCCTTGACCTCTCACCAATATGCAAAAAAGCTAGCTTCGGTGGTTCGTGGAACTTTTGGAATGCTCTGACTGACCGGGGGATCCAAAGGACACTTATCGACGGCTCTAGGGTTTTGAGAATATATAGGGGCTTTCCCTTTTGACTTAGCCAAATTATTAGCTACTTCATCAGTCTTTTTCCAATCATTTTTCTTGGCTTGAGCCTTTTCATCCTTGGCCTTTTCACTCTCATCCTCAACTTTCTTCCTCTCAAATTCCATCTCGTTGATCCCATCTCTATCCTCTTCTTATGAGCCAACTCCATTGTTTTTCGGTTTATATGATGGGGAGTTATTCCAAAATTTGACTCAGATGGATGCTCGAAGATATCTAGAGATACAGTGGGATGAGCAAAGATATTAGTAGCCGAGAAAAAAACAAATAAGGACATGCCGAGGATGAATGACATTGGTACCTATCTCAAGATCATCTATAGCCTCTTCTTCAAAACTACCGGTTGCTCCTACGTTGGTCTCACGCAAAACGTACTCTTTTAATGGGACCTCGACTTTAATAGGAGGAACTCCGCTTGGAAAGGCGTGACATCAGACTGATATGAACTTCTCCATAGAAAATAAGTCTTCAAACTTCAGGGAATTTTTCTCATAGTAAGAGTCAATCAGATCTACTACAGCAACAACCAATCTAGGAGCCTTTTTCACTAAAAAGAGAAAATAGAGGATGTCATCATTAAAAATAAGAAGAAATAAACTACCAGATCATACGGATGTTTGAAAAAAATTACCTATTCAGTTCGGCCCATTCCATTCTCGTGGAACCCTACAATACCTATACTGCTCACGACTTTTAAACTCCCAGTCACCCATGGCAAAGTCATATTGACCCTTCCAACTATGATTATTGGATTGTACCACCATCACCATCCTCAAATGGGACTTCTTAGGAGAAAGGTGTAACAACCCTTAATTTTAGGAGGCTCATTTTATATTAATTTACCACATAGGGTAATTATATAAAATGTTGGTACTGGGGTAAATATTAATTTTAGAAGTTAATATTTACTCGGATGTTGTATATTTACCGTATATGTAGGTAAATATCCTAATGTGGTGTGATTTATAGTGTCATATATATTAAATGGCACGATAGTTTAAATGATATTGGAACTCGAAATAATTTATAAAATTTTCGGATGCCAGTTTAGAGGGTGTAGTTCGTCTCAGAATGTTCGAGACAGTCAAAATAAGTGTCATATTGTATTTATGGGTTTCGGGCACTTTTATCTGGTCCTAGCTTAAACGCGTATTTGCGAGTCATTTTAATGTGGTATTAACCACTTAAGTTGGAGACTTTATACTTAAGACCCGATTTTAGTCTTGCCCCTTATTTCTTTTTCTCATTTGTGTCTTACCAAACAAGAGAGTTAGAGAGAAAGAGAGAGAGATGGAGAAAAAGAAGAATAGAGAGAGATTTGAAGATGGAGCATGTGGGATTTCTTCTTATCCAAATAAATCTGAGATATCAACCCTAAGGCAAGTTTTCTACTTGCTATTATATGTTTTAAGATGAATAAATTGTGTGATATTCATGTGTATATATTTGGAGATCAAAAATGGAAATTTTGGTATTTAAACCTAGATTTGGTTTTGATGATAAAATTGTGAATTATAATGGTTATAAATCATGTAGAATAATCTTTGGGTAGATAAAGGTTGTTGGTTGGGTTCAAAATAGAAGAGATTTGGGATTTGGGAAAAGTGAAATTTTCACTTGGATTTAATTTTGTAAGAAGGAAGAACCCTAGGTCTGCTATGACCGGTCGACCGCAGTCTCAGGACCGGTCGACCAGGCCTTTGTGGGAGGGCTTATTGCTTTCCTACAAAGGCATAAATTTTGAGCGCGGTTGACCGCAGTTTCTTGATCGGTCGATCGGCCCCTCCATTCTGAGCTTCCTGTTTCTTCTTTGTAGGCAAAATCTGGAGACGCGGTCGACCGTGGTCTCAGGACCGGTCGACCAGTCCCCTGTTTTTCATCCTAAAATCTTATTTTGTTTCCTAGATTTATTTTCTTCAATAGGGACTAGGAACCTTCTTGAATGAAGTAAATTTAGAGTTTTAGAGTCCTAGATGAATTAGTTATCCACCCTACATTAGAAATAGGATAGGTGGGAACTTTTTCAGGGATATGCCAATTGAAGTTAGGGAACTTTTTCTTTTAGTTGATTTTCATAAAACTAGGAGATGTAGTATTATGTTTGGGAGACTTTAGAAGATCAATTGAGCTATATTAGTTTTGATGGTTTATATTATCACCCCAAAAGAATGTTGGGAGATTTTGGAAGCTCAATTGAGCTACGTTAACCTTGGTGGTTCATAATAACACCATAAAGGTGAGTTTGGAGAATAAATTGAAAGTTCATTCATTCCTTTCAAAGATGATAATCTTGGGGTTTTAAAATAACACCCTAAAATGCTTGGAGATAATCAAGAGTTTATTTACTCCTTTGAGGTTGTACTATTGATATAAGCTATAGTATGGCTCCGGATAATAAGTTATATTATTTACAAAAAGTAAATGGTAATAGTTTCGGATAAAATGAAACATATACATGGAAATGGTATTGATTTTAGTAAATGATAATTTACGTAATCATGAAATCGGTAAATGATGATTTACTTGATTTTTAAAATGATAAATAAAATGGTTTAAACACACCTATCTAAATGACATCATAAGGGAAGTTCGCGCGTGAGGTGATGCCCCGTGGCAAATTAACGCAGGTTGGATATAGTCCATAGGCCATGTGAGCGTTTATTGTTGTATATTTTTCTGCGATGGGTAGGAGATTCCAGGTGTGGTCTTGACTATCCCGTAGGCTCATGGCCACTTCCCGACATTTTACGTTATAGGTGCCCAGGTTGTCTTATGTTAGGCCCTAGAAGATGATGGTCATTTAGGGGCGCGCACAGTGGGGAAACCCAGACGGGCGGTCTTAGAATCGTTATATGTATATAAATATAACTATTCATAATCAAGTGGGGCTTGATGGATTATATGCCATAAAGAGCATACTGAAGTGCCACAAAGAGCACATATAAATGCCACAAAGAGCATTTGAAAATGATTATTTTCCTGATAAGGAAAGAATTTGTACAAAACGTAAAAGTGAGATGAAAATGCCATAAAGAGCATAAAATTTTGAATATATTTATATTCCTGTTAAGGAAAAAGATATATGAGATAACTGGAGCACATGATGAATTTTTAGACTAATGTTATTTGTTTTATCATCCTGCTTAGTTTATGTTTTAAATTATGTAGTTAGATTGTTATATCTCACTCATCGTGATTCATGATTCATAACTGTCATACTCTTTATTCATCTGGTAATCGTATAGAACCGAGCCCTGACCCGTTTACACTTCTTGTTGCACATGCATCTTGTCTCCGCTCAGGTACTCCTCCGCCTGGATGCCTGATTTGAATTCCTATTCCGATTTCCTCGGCGAGCCGTGATGTATTGTGGGTATTACGGGACACAATTGGTATAGACGTTCTCATTTTGCATTCTAGTTAAGATCAAGTCTTTTATTCGGGCGAGGGTCCCAAGCTTTGTAAATGTCTAATGAAATGTATTATATAAATTAATGAGTTTGTTTAAATGTTGTTATAAAGTTTGGTGACCGGTAACATATTCGGTCTTTTTATTGTATTCTTGTTGTATTATTTATATACATCCTTGAGGTTTCCCCTATCTTTTCAGGAATTGGGTTGTTTGTTTTTCCTTTGTTTACTTTAAATTCAAAATTTTTGGCAACCCATTTTTTGAAATTTTGGGTGGTAATCCTGGATAATCTATATTTTATCGTGATGTTGAGAATGATTCCATCTATGATTCCTGTTATATTGGAGTATTGGGCTGGCCACCCCTTATTTTGGTGAGCGGGTTGTCACAGATGGTATCAGAGCATCAGGTTCTAGAGTCCTTAGGAATCTGTGTGAACGCCTTAAGTTTTCCGCGTTGCTTTTGACTTGACGTAGAGCCTTAGGATTAAGATCGTTGGTTTCTTTAGTGAGATCTCGTTCTTCTGCCATGAGGTAGAACTTATAAAATCTTTTGCGTATTCGTGTGAGAATAGTAGGTCGATTGAAGGACGCCAAGGAAGTTCGTTGTGAGGGCGTCATGAGAAGGAATTACTAAGGACTATAATTTGTGGTCGGGGATGAGGACCGCTTTGGAGGTCGCTCCCTTTTTGTAGCACTTTCTTGTATTGCTACTGCGACCAAGAATTACAGTTGATATAGTTTCCCACGTACCACTAAAAGCGGAAAGTGGTACTAAGATTGAGATTTCAATCAATGTTAAATTGAAGTAGAGAAGTGCCTAGAAATAGGATGGAGGGAAACCTTCTTCCCGTAGGAGTAGTGTTGAGAGGGTGAAATTGTGGTCACCATATTTGTGGGTGCTGGAAGTTTGGCCCATAGAGAAGCCTGGTGGATACTTGTAATGGCGAGTTTCTCTGGGATAACTGGACTGAGGAGAACGTGGATTCTCGAATGTTCACAAAATGTTCGGTTAAAGACCGATGGTGAATAAGGTGTTGTACGATTAGGATGACGAGACCGTGCACCATGAAATGATAGGCTCCAGAATAGGTGTCGTTAACACTTCTGATGGAGTAAGAATCATGAAACCCCATTGGTGGACATCCGCCTGGGGAGGTTTCATTGAACTGAGGAAGAGGAGGTCGAGAGTGTGTCCTCTTTTACTGAGAAAGTAAGAGGGAGGATAATTGTAGTCTGCTAGAGTCAGAAAAATGGCTATGATGTGGAGCGTAGAACCACTCAATTTAAACTTCGTTGGGTGGAGAACAAGGGCAACAGTAAAGTATCGGGTTGGGGAGTTGATGGAAATAATGTTGGTTCGCGTAAGGCTCGAATATGGAGTCTGAGAACCATTAGTATTGACCCAGAGTGCTTGGAAAATTATGGTGGGAATTCCACCTTATAGGTGGGTGGTGTATTCCTTAGGATAAGATTTAGTAGTATTGTATCTACGGTAGATTCGGGTGTGTACATTGAGCTTGTAGTAGTATTTACGCTATTATAGAAGGGAAATGATATGACTTCCGTGGTATGGAAGTTCTATCTTTTCTTCACTCGTTAGGAAGCGAGTGATGATATTTTAAATGTATATGTATCATATGTGTTACTTGCATTATGTGTCCCTTGGTTTAGGCACTCTATTATTTATTTGCAATGTATGTGAATGTTATGACTTATCTCCACGACCAACAAAGTTAAGTAGTAATGCATAGGAAGGGTTCCTTGTTTGGATTCCGCTTTTGCGGGACGCTCCACGCGTGAACCTTAACGATGTTGGGAGTGGAGAGATGTTATTTTTTTTCCTTTCTCTTATTTTATGTATAGTATGCGGGTAAAGATACTTTGGTTGGTTTGGGGTGATAGCAAGCAAATAAAATTGTAAGGCTATCTCACTTCTAGTTCGAAATGGAACTAGTTATTCTATAATTTCTCTCCTGGATACAGGTTGAGACTTTATAGAGGTGGATCGAGGTAGGTAGGAGATTTTTGTTATTCGTTTAGTTCTCTTGTGTGAGTGTTTGATTGTTTGTTTGTCTTGTTTATGCATGTTACGCTTATCTCCATGATCAACTAGTTAAGTGGGCATGTGTCGGAGGGGTTCCTTGTTTGGATTTCGCTTTGCGAGACACGCCGTTGCATGAACACTTAACGATGTTGTGAGTGGAGAGGCGCTACTCTTTTTCTTTCTTTTATTTTTCTGTTGCTAGAAGTTGGGTTGAAAGGTTTAGCCGAGAATCACGTAGAAGAGTGATTAAGGGCTATTAAAGTGCGAGATAAAAGCATTGTATATAGTTCTCTCCTCTAATCGATGTGAGGGAGACTGAGATACAAAGTCGAGTTGAGACTTCGGGATTGTGCCTTGATAAGAAGGCCATGTTTATATAAGGGGATATGTATTTGTAAGACTTCACAAAAAGTGAATGTCTGATCAGTTAAAACCTTTAATGATGCTATGGTAAGGCGTAGAACTAGAATTTTGTTGCAATAATTGCAAGTTAAAATTTATCGATCCCGATTATGTGTTTTAGACCGTCACGTCTCAATGACCGACGATGCGAGGTAGTAGTGTAACGGGAGGGTACCTTGTTTGGATTTCGCTTCGGCAAGACGTCCCACGCACGAAACTGAGCGAATGTCAAAAGTTGAGATAGGTTTTGGACATGAGGGATATACTTAGTATTATATATATATATACGACTTAGATAGGATACATATAGACCGACCTTAGATTTATTAGGACTTTAGGGCCATTAGGGCATGTGATGTTGATTTAGGAAGATTATAGGGAGTTGACCACGAATAGGTCGTAGGTTAACCCTAAGGGGGACTAGATCCCTAAGAACGAGAAGTGTGGAATCTCGAGAGATTTCGAAGGTTAGGCCGATGGAGGTGAGACCTCTCCTAGTTAAATTGTTACATTGGTAACCTAACTTTTGGGGAGTTAAATGGATGAATTGACTTTCACTCCCGAGTTCTTGGGGCTAAGCTCGAGGGTGAATTTAATGAATAAGTCTCTGCCAGGAGCGGGAAGTAATAATACTGGAGCATGGACCCATTGTCTATGCGTCTCACGAGCTTAAACTTGTGAGAAGTATTATCCCACGCTTGAATTAAAAAAATTCGTTGAGGTGGAAGTCGCCTTAAAGAAATGGAGGCACTACATCCTGGGCAGGGAAATTTAGTCTTTCTCGCGAGCAACAAGTTGTTGCAATATGTCGTGGGAGAAATCGAGTTGGTGCTCGAATTTCAAAAGAGCTAGTGATTGGATATTTTCTCATTCGCTAAGGGGATGCGATTGGAGTAGTAGGTGCGTCGAGTAAGAAACCCGTCGTAGATATTTGTGTTGGCATGGGAAGCCAAATGAAACGAGCATGACTAGGGAGACCTTGTAGCAAGAACGTTCCGGTCTATGATTGACCATTTCATATACTCGCGTGAAGAAGAGTGGTGGTGAAATGAAGAGGGGCATATTCATAGACGTTTGCATTAAAGTTCCAGAACCGGTATGGTCATGATCCTGTTTGAGAAAGTTGTTGATCGTTTGACCAGACTGTTGCATTTCCGACCATTATAGATGGACTATATGTAGAAGAGTACACCCCATTCTTGATGGAGGAATGGTAGAACCGTGGGAGGTGCCTATTAAAATAGTAGTGCACTGAGACTAGATATTCATGTCGAAGGTTTGGTAAAATTTTCCATGAAGAAATGGGAACCGTATGGAATGGAGTATATTTTACTACCCTAAAGTGGATGGAAATGGGAAAGGTTAACCCAATGCCGAAAGGCATATCTTGAACGTACGCCTTGGGATATATGGATGGACAGGAACAATAACTTGTGTGGAAGGAAATTTCCCATACAAGGATTTAGATCATTTCCTAAGGCATGGCATCGTGAGCGGCCTTGGGTAGCCGGTTGAGTAATTTTCATACTCGTTGAATGGGGCCAGTGAAAAATTAGTTCCTTGAACTTGGAATAGTTCTGGAACATTTCTTTAAGGAGTGGGCCTTTGAGCCATATGTTCGAAAGGGATACACCTACGTGAAGAGAGGTTGACAAGTGCTGGAGTTAAGCCACTTAGAGTTGGAATAGGTACCCCGAGGTGAGATGTAACATGATTCTTGAGGTTAGGCTATGTTGCGCCGAGTTGTGTGGGTATCCCCTTCCGTTTTAAGATGGTAGAATCGATAGTTAGTGAGGAACGCTTTGTGCTATGCTAGAGCACAAATGATATAGGCTGAGATCAAAAAAGCCGACCTTAGTCCGGGTCCATTTAAGACAATTGCAATAACGAGGGGTTTGTTTAGGATGGTAGAATCCTAGTTTAGAGTAGTATAACCTTTATGAGAATTGGGTACGCCCGAATTTTGGGGGCAAAATTCCCTCATAAGGGGGGGAGTATGTAACAACCCTCAATTTTAGGAGGCTCATTTTATATTAATTTACCGCATAGGGTAATTATATAAAATGTTGGTACTGGGGTAAATATTAATTTTAGAAGTTAATATTTACGGGGATGTTGTATATTTAACATATATGTAGGTAAATATCCTAATGTGGTGTGATTTATAGTGTCATATATATTAAATGGGACGATAGTTTAAATGATATTGGAACTCGAAATAATTTATAAAATTTTCGGATGCCAGTTTAGAGGGTGTAGTTAGTCTCGGAATGTTCGAGACAGTCAAAATAAGTGTCATATTGTATTTATGGGTTTCGGGCACTTTTATCTGGTCCTAGCTTAAACGCATATTTGCGAGTCATTTTAATGTGGTATTAACCACTTAAGTTGGAGACTTTAGACTTAAGACCCGATTTTAGTCTTGCCCCTTATTTCTTTTTCTCATTTGTGTCTTACCAAACAAGAGAGTTAGAGAGAAAGAGAGAGAGATGGAGAAAAAGAAGAATAGAGAGAGATTTGAAGATGGAGCATGTGGGATTGCTTCTTCTCCAAATAAATCTGAGATATCAACCCCAAGGCAAGTTTTCTACTTGCTAATATATGTTTTAAGATGAATAAATTGTGTGATATTCATGTGTATATATTTGGAGATCAAAATTGGAAATTTTGGTATTTAAACCTAGATTTGGTTTTGATGATAAAATTTTGAATTGTAATTGTTATAAATCATGTAGAATAATCTTTAGGTAGATAAAGGTTGTTGGTTAGGTTCAAAATAGAAGAGATTTGGGATTTGGGAAAAGTGAAATTTTCACTTGGATTTAATTTTGGAAGAAGGAAGAACCCTAGGGCTACTATGACCGGTCGATCGCGGTCTCAGGACCGGTCGACCGGGCCTTTGCGGGAGGGCTTACTGCTTTCCTACAAAGGCATAAATTTTGAGCACGGTCGACCATGGTTCCTTGACCGGTCGACCGGCCCCTCCATTCTGAGCTTCTTGTTTCTTCTTTGTAGGCAAAATCTGGAGACGCGGACGACCGCGGTCTCAGGACCGGTCGACCGGTCCCCTGTTTTTCATCCTAAAATATTATTTTGTTTCCTAGATTTATTTTCTTCAATAGGGACTAGGAACCTTCTTGAATGAAGTAAATTTAGAGTTTTAGAGTCCTAGTGAATTAGTTATCCACCCTACATTAGAAATAGGATAGGTGGGAACTTTTTCGGGGATATGCCAATTGAAGTTAGGGCACTTTTTCTTTTAGTTGATTTTCATAAAACGAGGAGATGTAGTATTATGTTTGGGAGACTTTAGAAGCTCAATTGAGCTATATTAGTTTTGATGGTTTATATTATCACCCCAAAAGAATGTTGGGAGATTTTGGAAGCTCAATTGAGCTATGTTAACCTTGGTGGTTCATAATAACACCATAAAGGTGAGTTTGGAGAATAAATTGAAAGTTCATTCATTACTTTGAAAGATGATAATCTTGGGGTTTTAAAATAACACCCTAAAATGCTTGGAGATAATCAAGAGTTTATTTACTCCTTTGAGGTTGTAGTGTCGATATAAGCTATAGTATGGCTCCGGATAATAAGTTATATTATTTACAAAAAGTATATGGTAATATTTTCGGATAAAATGAAACATATACATAGAAATGGTATTGATTTTAGTAAATGATAATTTACGTAATCATGAAACCGGTAAATGATGATTTACTTGATTTTTGAAATGATAAATAAAATGGTTTAAACACACCTCTGTAAATGACATCATAAGGGAAGTTCGCGCGTGAGGTGTTGACCCCTGGCAAATTAACGCAGGTTGGATATATTCCATAGGCCATGTGAGCGTTTATTGTTGTATATTTTTCTGCGATGGGTAGGAGATTCCGGGTGTGGTCTTGACTATCCCGCAGACACATGGCCGCTTCCCGACGTTTTGCGTTATAGGTGCCCAGGTTGTCTTATGTTAGGCCCTAGAAGATGATGGTCATTTAGGGGCGTGCACAGTGGGGAAACCCAGACGGGCGGTCTTAGAATCGTTATATGTATATAAATATAACTATTCATAATCAAGTGGGACTTGATGGATTATATGCCATAAAGAGCATACTGAAGTGCCACAAAGAGCACATATAAATGCCACAAAGAGCATTTGAACATGATTATTTTCCTCATAAGGAAAGGATTTTTACAAAACGTATAAGTAAGATGAAAATTCCATAAAGAGCATAAAATTTTGAATATATATATATTCCTGTTAAGGAAAAAGATATATGAGATAACTGGAGCACATGATGAATTTTTAGACTAATGTTATTTGTTTTATCTTCCTGCTTAGTTTATGTTTTAAATTATGTAGTTAGATTGTTATATCTCTCTCATCATGATTCATGATTCAAAATTGTCATACTCTTTATTCATCTGGTAATCATATAGAACCGGGCCCTGACCCGTTTACACTTCTTGTTGCACATGCATCTTGTCTCCGCTCAGGTACTCCTCCGCCTGGATGCCTGATTTGAATTCCTATTCCGATGTCCTCGGCGAGCCGTGATGCATTGTGGGTATTACTGGACACAATTGGTATAGACGTTCTCATTTTGCATTCTAGTTAAGATCAAGTCTTTTATTCGGGCGAGGGTCCCAAGCTTTGTAAATGTCTAATGGAATGTATTATATAAATTAATTAGTTTGTTTAAATGTTGTTATAAAGTTTGGTGACCGGTAACATATTCGGTCTTTTTATTATATTCTTGTTGTATTATTTATATACATCCTTGAGATTTGCCCTATGTTTTCAGGAATTGGGTTGTTTGTATTTCCTTTATTTACTTTAAATTCAAAATTTTTGGCAAATCCGTTTTCTGAAATTTTGGGTGGTTATCCTGGATACTCAATATTTTATCGTGATGCTGAGAATGATTCCATCTACGATTCCTGTTATATTGGAGTATTGGGCTGGCCACCCCTTATTTTGGTGAGAGGGTTATCACAAAAGGTAATAGTAACCTGGGGCTTTAGCATTATCTTTCATCTCATGGATGTATCTGAAAATGTCCCCTGTTAGGTTATTTCCAGTCCTCGTCTTCCAGAAGATCATCGCCCCAAGGATGGCCATATACGCATTTGGGGGGGGGGGGGAGTTGAGTCAAAATGGCCCTATATCCACTGGGGATGGATCTTATGATGGGGTGAAGGAGTAACCGAAGTCCCACTTGGAGAGCCTATAGGGGTAGGTAAATCTCCTCAAAATTTGAATTATCATGCACTTTCTCCTTAGGAGGGTAATTCTAGTCTGACTGGATATAGTTATGCAATACTTCTCTCTTACAAAGTCCATCTCATCCTCAAAAATGTAACTGGCATACCAGCAGACATCGGTGGTGGAAGGATCATAGGAATCAGAGTAATTAGTTGTGTTATCATCCTCATCATCTATTCCCTCATTCAAAGGCTCATCTACAAAAGAGGTGGAAGGGAATGGACCCATGCTTTCAGGCTTAACATCATCGGCTCTATCAAATCTTGCCTCGTCATAAGGAGACTCGAGGTTAATGAAAGACATGGACTCTTTATTTTCTAACTTTATACCCTTCTGAAGACGCAATAAGCTGCCTACTCCTTGTTCATCTAAATCAGGGGAGACAGTGGGGGTTCAGTTAGGAAAAGGGCATATTCTCTACAAGAAGTGGGAAACTCATAATTGTAGTGATTGGGATGCCCAGGCTCTTCCTTGGGAATACTACTCATAGAGGATATGATGACCTCCTAGTAGTAATTCATAGGAAAGTGGGGTCAAGCTCAGTCAAAAGATCAAATCGACATTGAATATGAGATGGGAAACTCATAAATGTAGTTATTAAATCTCTTTAACACAGAAAAATTAATTTGGTGGCTAAACTGAGGGGAAGAAATACAACGTAAGAACCCGAAAATCCTAAAAATATCTATCTCCTAAGCCAACCAACTCAATGACTATCTAAACTTCACACCTCCAACAAGAATCTTAGCAAAATCATCTCAACAGTAAGACAAATGTAAATGATATATGAAAATGACAAACAAGCGAAGATAGAAAACCCTAAAAAGGTCAAAGGGCATGTACGTGCTACTCTAAAAATAAAGTCGAAAGGAAGAAGCAAAGAACTACAATGCAGATGATCTAAACGTAGGCGATGATGAAACACTCGATCTATGCAAGAAAACATTTTTTTCAATGAACTTGGGATCACTCTATCTCACTTTCTACAGAAAAAATATGTAAGGAACCCTCGGCAGTGGACGCCTCATGCGAGGAACCCAACTCAAGGACAAACGAGGAAGTGGCATGCGAGGACCCCCTGTTGAAGTTCTTTTAGGCGAGGAACCCCTAGGTTCCAAAATCTCAAGTACCAAGTCAACACGTGAGGAACCCGTGACCATGGAAGGAGAAGGTACGGAACTCAAAGCCACGAATGAGGAACCCAAAGTAGTATGTGATAAAATCCGCGCTGTTGGGGAACCTGAAGTTACCGTAAATGTTTCAGACGAGGAACCCACCTCGATCAGCGATGATCGCGAGGAACCCTTGGCGCTCAAGGAACCTATCATGGTTGCGATAGCAAATGAGGTCAAAATTATAGAGGAGATAGCCCTTGTGGTCAAAACCTCACACGAGGAGCCTAAAGTGGCGAATAAACCGATCGAGGAATTCTTGATTATTGACGGAGTAAACGAGGAATCCCTGTCAGTGTTGCGTATTGGCGAGGAACGCTCAATAGTTAATGGCCCTAGAGAGGAACCCCCAACGTCTCGTGGTGGACAGGGTCGTGAGGAACCCTCAATAGTTAATGACACTAGCGAGGGACCCTCAACATTTCATGGTGGACAAAGTTTGCGAGGAACCCCCAACATATTTGACTATGAGGAGAGACCAATGGTCGTCTCGAAAATCAACATAATACCAACAAACATATTACCAGATCCAAAATTCGACCCATCCGAAGGAAAAAAATGTCGGTGACGAGGAAGGCGTGTTAACATCGGCGACTAAAAAAGAATTAGAGGGGGCTGGGGCGGCGGAATAGCAGTGAGTGTTGGTTACGGTTGTGGAGCTTGAGGCGACCACTGTGGATATAGAAATGGATATTGGAATAGACCCTATTATAATGGGGACAATGTTGGAAGAAGTGTTTGATGGGGTTGAAGCCATTAATGGTGTATTTGAAGAAAACTTGAAATAAAAAGGGCTATGGTGCATTTGATGTTTTTTCTCTCTCACTAAAAGCTTCAAACTCTTTGTGAGTGTTTTGAAGAAGATGAAAGATTTTATTAAAAAAAAAGGGGGGGAGGGCTATATGCTTTACATGAAAATGGGAAAATGTGCAGGAATGCCAAAAGGCTAAAAGTTTTTTTCCCAAATGATTAGATGATAGTTACCACACTGACGCGTGGAGTCTAGAAAACAAAAAAAAAACTAGGATGATGGGACAATGCATTTAATGATCCTAGGGGTAAAGTTGAGGATCCCCTAGGATCGCTCAAAAATTTTTGAAGTGAAAATTAAATTTATAGAGTACAAAGCCTTTTAGTCTTCCCAACACAAAAGACTTTGCACAAGGGGCAAATGTAGAGGGGTGCCTCAAGTTTGGCCATTATATTTTGGGGAGAGGGTCCCTCAAATACACCCCCATCCTTCGTCTACAGAAAATATGAGATTGATATGCCCCAGGGTCACTCAACCGCAAAAATTTATATTAGTGAAGGAACCCCCAGGGTCCCTCAACCGTAAAATATCCATATTGGATAAGAAACCCCAAGGGTCCCTCAACCGTAAAACTTCATTTTGGTGAAAGAACCCCAGGGTCCCTCAACCACAGAAAATACCCCCAGGGTCCATCAACCGTAGAAATTCATATTGGTGAAGGAACCCCGGGGTCCCTCAACCGCAAAAAAAGCCACATTGGATAAGGAAACCCGAGGGTCCCTCGACCGCAGAAAAGCCACATTAGAGAAGGAACCCCCATGGTCCCTCAACTGCAGAAAAACTCATATTGGAGAAAGAACCCCCAAGGTCCCTCAAAGTCCAGAAAATATTTGGTCACAGAACCCTCAAGGTCCTCAACCGAAACCTGGGGCGAGGGACCCTTAAGGTCCTCCCCCCACCTTCTAGAAAATAATCCAGAATGAGGGAGTTCCTACCATGATCAACCCTTCATCATGAAAAGTCATTCTTTAAAAGAACAAAAGTACTAACACTTACTTTCTTGTACATGTAGCCTAGTTGAGCAGGCAGGGCTCAAATAGGCCAGTTGGGATCTCTTGGGAGTTTTGGCTTGGCGGCTGAGGAACAAGGTTTGTTGAGCAAGCTCAACCACTTAGCACTCTAGGATTGAGATAATTCTAGTAGGAAGACCATAGGAATCACTCAAGACCACACACATCTCACACTTAGTCACAAGTGAAGTGAGCAGCCAAAGGGTTGCTCACAAGAAATGAACCTTTACAAAATGATTTTCTTAGCAGAGAAGGTCCCCAAGGCCCCTCTCAAGAAAAATGATTTTAGAGGAGAGGGGTCCTCACCCCCCCCCCCTCTCAAGATTGATAATTTTAGAGCAGCGGGTCCTTGAGGCCTCATCTCTCAAGTTTACAAAGCTTTTACCATAGGTTACTATTTCAAAAGATATTTACCAAATCAGATATTTTGTCTTCAAGCGTTGACATATTTACTTTTTGACTTTGGTTGGCACCAGGTGGTACTTGTCTAATGGGACAGGCTGTTGCACACAGGTAGGGACAAATGGTATGTTTCAGACCTTGTCCCTCACCAACCCTCTCAAATTTGTTGCCCAAAAGTGTCAACTCATCCCTAGTGACCAAATATAAATAGGACCCCTCGGCAAGGTCAAAAAACATAGAAAAACTCAATAGCACTGTTACTCTGTAAAAAAATCACACCAGAACTTCCTAGTATTCTCTCACTTCTCTCTCTCTCTAATGCTAAGTGCCATGTTCTTTCACTCCTCACTAACAACCATTATTCTCAAGAGTTCTTCTTGAGAAAAAATAATATTATTGTAGAAGTTCATCTCCTTATAGGGAGGGAGTTCCAGCTTGAGCTCCATTTTTATCAAAAGGAGAAGGTTTCATCAGAAGCTGCTCCAAAAGTTCTTGAGAACCTTGTAGACAGTGTCCATTGGAGTGGGTAACGCCTCAACCTTTCCAATTATTCATAGACCCCGATCTTAGTACCCTCTTACATATACATATACACTTTTTCATAAGGCATATCAACCAATGGCTCTGCCTCCACCCATTTGGTGAAGTAATCCACAACAACAACGAAGTACTTGAACATGCCTTTGGTGGTTGAAAGTGGGCCGACCAAGTCAATTCCCCATATATCAAATGGCCAAGGTGAAGTTATTGGTATTAAAGCAACATTAGGTGTTCTATGAATGGCAGAGAATCTCTGGCAATATCACACTTTCTCACAAAGGCTGTACAATCTGCCCTCGTGGTCAGCCAATAATATCCCTGAGTGTTGATGCATTGGAGCAATGATCTTCCAGCTGAATGAGGTCCATGGGATCCTTCATGCACTTCTTTGATCATATATTCCACCTCCATTGGATTAACACAAGGCTACAATGAAATTGTCAATCCTCTTCTATATAAAACTCCTTTGTCTAACACATACCTCATTGCTTTATATTAGAGATTCTTGGCCTATTTAGGATCGGGTGGTAGGGTTCCATCTATAATATAAGCTTTGATGGGATCTATCCAGGATGGTCCAAGATCTACAGCAATGAAACTAACCATCAGGTCTTCATTAATACTTTGATTAGCCAAGAGCTCGATTAGGATTATTCTTTTAAGCTCAATTGTTGCTGTTGAAGCCAGCCGAGCAAGTGCATCAGCTCAGGTATTATCTATTCTTGGGATCCTATTTATTTGGACGATTGGAAATTTGATGATGACTTTCCATGTCCTTAGCGAGATACCTGGTTACTATTTCTCCTTTTACTCCATACAAATTCATCACTTGATTAACGACTAGCTGTGAATCACTATGCACCACTACTTGCTCGGTGCCTAATGAATGAGCTAAATTTATCCCAACTATCAAGGCTTCGTATTCCTCCTCGTTGTTTGATGCTTTGAACTGAAACCTAAGAGAATACTTAATATTAATATCATCAGAATTATTAAGTATTATACCTGCTCCACTCCCAGTAGCACATGAAGATCCATCCATGTACATATTCCATAACAAAACATCATCGTTCAAGTTTTTTGCTATCAATGATCCATGCTGGAATATTTTTTTACTCTCCTCTACATATTTCTAGGACATTTACTGAATTCTAGATGACTCAGGTTGATCGATAGCTACATAAGCTTGCTTTTGAGCTGAGCTCTTTTCTTTTAAAGTCTTCTCGGTAGGCAAGTTCTGTTAGTCGAGAACCTCCTAATAAGTAAATTCAGTAACGAAATCTGCCAAAGCTTGGCCTTTTAATGAAGATCTTGGTTCATAGACAATGACATACTCTCCCAATTCTACCGCCCAGTACATCAATCTTCCTGACTTTTTAGGCTTGTAAAGATCTTGCCGAAGAGGCAGATCAGTATACACAACTATGGTGTGCGCTTGGAAATAAGGTTTCATATGTCTTGAAGCCTCAATAAGTGTTAGGGCTAATTTTTCCAAATGTGGGTACCTAATTTTAGCTCCTCTGAATACTTTGTTGGTATAGTAGACTGGTTTTTGGATTCCATTGTCCTATCTGACCAATGATGAGCTCACTACTGACTCGGATATAGCTAGATATAAGTATAATTTCTTCCCCAATACTGGTCAGAAGAGCAATGGTGGATACCCCAGATACTTGTTTAAATCCTGGAATGTTTCCTCGCATTTTGCATTCCACTCAAAAAAACTTTGAAAAATAGTAAGCACATGTTTGTTGCTTAGGAAATAAATCTTTTTAAGGTTGTTACTCTTCGAGTGAACCTCTGTACATCTTTCTTGCAGGTCGATGACTGCATTTCAATTAAAGATTTTATCTTTACTGGATTAGCCTCAATTCCCCTTTGATTAACTATGAAGCCGAGGAATATCCCTTCTTGTACTCCAAACACACACTTGGTCAGATTCAGCTTCATTTGATGCTTTTTCAACTGATCAAAAGTCTGGCTAAGGTCGGTAATAAGATCTGAAGCTTTTTTACTCTTTTTCAACATATCATCCATATAAACCTCCATATTACTACCTATGTGTTCTTATAAGACCTTGTTCACCAACCTTTGATATATTGCACTTGGATTTTTAAGACCGAAAGGCACTACATTGTAACAATAAGTTCCTTGGGGGGTGATGAAGGTTGTACTTTCCCTGTGTTCAGGTTATAACCAGAATAGGCATCCATAAAGCTTAAAAGCACATGCCCGGACGTAACATCCACCAAGTGATCAATTCTAGGCAAAGGTAAATGATCTTTTGGGCAAGTTTTATTTAAATCAGTGAAATCCATGCACATCCTTCATTTATCATTCTTCTTTTTTACCATTATAATGTTGGCCAACCAGTTTGGATACTTCATATCTTCAATAAACCAAGCTTTTTGAAGATTCGCTACTTCCTCTTAGATAGATTGATTCTTTTCAGAACTAAAAATCCTACGTCTCTGCTTGATCGGCTTAACATCCTTACTGACATTGACATCCTTACTGACGTTGAAATCATGATAGAGGAATAAGAATCAATCCCAAGCATATCATCATAACTCTACGAAAATACATTTATCCATTTCCTCAGGAACATAATCAACTCTTTTTTAAGAACGAGATCCAGCATTGAGCCGATCTGCATAGTCCTTTCTAGTTTATCGTCATCCAGAATGATGATTTCAGTTGCTTCCATAATTTATCCCTTGACCAACTCTGTTTCATTTGGTGGATCTAAGGTTTCAACCTCAAATTCACCATTAGGATTAGTAGTATCCACCTGGTAAGTTTTAGTCTTCTTCTTCTTCAATTCAATCAGAACCTATTGCTCGACTGATGAGTAATAACACTCTCTGGTCGCCTTTTGGACACCTGTCGCAACACATACTCCAAAATGAGTTGGAAACTTTGAGCATTAATGAATTTTTAATGGAAAAGCTTCAAACTTATTCAATCCTACCCTGTCGAGGATCACATTATAGGCAAATTGAACGTTCTTATCCATTACGAAGAAATTTATTTTTTATGTGCGAATTACTTGTCGGGTCCCGATCAACACTTCAAGCTTCATTATTCCTAAAGGGTAAATTTTTTCACCAAAAAAGCCTATTAATGGCCTGTGATAGGGTTCCAGCTGGCTGAGCTTCAAGTCCATTGAAAGCAAGGATAAAACATAATATCGGTTGAACTCCCATTATCAATCAAAACTATGGCGATGATAAGATCCTGGATTTTGAATTTGACAATGAATGGGTCATTATGGGGATAAAGTATCCCATAGAGATCATTTTTTGAAAAAACAATCACCAGTTTGAATTTTTTTCCCTTCCTTGTCCGATCATCTTCATTCATGTTAATTATCTTGATGTAGGAGAAATCCTGGTCTTTATTCAAGTAAGCTTTCCTTTTAACAGTGTGATCACCTCCTCTTGCATTGCCACTTGTAATCATATGACAATCAAATGAACCAAAACTAATCATAGCTACCTCACGTTCTGGTTGCTTGGTCTTTTTTGGCAGTTCTAGATCATCTCCATAATCGTCTTCATGATTTCTCTTCCTGCCATCTCTAGACTTGCATGGAGATTTTGATCCTCTTCTAGGTTCTCTACCGTCGCGCCAATCAACAAATTTATTGAGTTTTCCTCAACAAATGAGGGATTCTATATCATTTTGCAAAGCGATGCAGTTATCCATTATATGGCCTTAATCCTTATGGAATTCATTATATTTGGATCTATCCCTCTTGTTAGGAGGTGCCCTTAACTTCTCAGGCCATCATAAATCCTTATTGTGCTTGATTTCTTCCAAGATATGGTGACTTCTAACACTCAATGGTGTGTATGTTTCATATTTTTTGAGCTTGTCTTCTTTCTTTGGATTCTGATCCTTCTGCACCTTTGGCTCCGTCTTCTCAGGCTTCCTGTCAGGCTTTGTGGTTGGACTCTGTTTTACGACCATCGCTTCCTCGGCATTCATTATTTTTGCTGCCTTTTCCATGAGTTCAGCCATAGTTTTGGGAGGATCTTTAGCGAGAGTATAATATAGTTTCTTGGGAAGTAAGCCACTCATAAGAGCAGTGATGTTGGTTTTCTCTTCGTAATCAATCACCTCTGATTTTTTATTTTTAAAATGTGAAATGTATTCCTTGGTACTTTCCCCCACTTGTTGCCTTACACTTAGAAGATGAGCTACTCTTTTCACTAGCTTAGATCCAAAATATAAGTTGTTAATGAATATCTCGACAAACTGATTGAAGCTGGAAATTTATCCTCGGGGCAGGTTATTATACCATATTTGGGTTGAACCCATAATGGTACTTGAAAATGCTCTGCACTTCATTTCATCAGGGTCTGAATAAATATCAGTTGCAGCTTGATATTGCTCGATGTAGAGAAATGGATCAGTCTTACCGTTATATTTGGGAGTAAACACAAGAGCTTTAAATGTTGATGGAGTAGGAAAATCCATTATTACCTAAACAAACGGGGATCCTTTAACAAAACTCAGTTGCAAAGGATTCTTTGCTTTCGCCATTTCACCCAACCAATCTTCTAACCTCTAGATTAACCCTTTCAATGATGGATTTCCTGCCTCAGATCTATACGAACCAGCTCGGCTATTGAGATTATGTGTCTGCACTGAACTCTCCTTCTAAGAGGTCTACTCTGCGAGTACAGATCGTCGGATGCTTGACCTTGATCTGAATGAGGCCTCGTGTTGGTTGGCTGAATGTTTAGTCATCTTGGATAACTCCCTAGGAAGATTTCTATTTGCTCGGGGTCCCAAAAGAATCAAAGGGCGAAGCTTTGCTTAGCCTTTCCAAGACACTTGGCCTTTCAGGCGAGAAAGAATGGATATCATAGGGTTATATGGACCTGAGCAATGAACTTACTGCTGGATGATAAGAGGTGTCTCGTGAAGATCTGGAATAACCATGTCTGATGGATCTTGGAGGTAGAGGTGTCATTTCTCTTCTGGACGACGGAGCCACTTGTAGTGACTGAGCCAATTGTCTCACCGTTTCTTGCATGGCTTCTTATCCTCTGGAAATATGTAAAATAAGAGTGCGCGATACTGATTAAAACCAAATTCCCAAATTTCCAAGTTAACCTTATTTAATCGGTGCCAATTTTTAAGCCAATTTTATTCAACCCTAAAACATGCAACTACGTGTGTGTGTGTGTGTGTGTGTCAAACCATCACAAATAAAATTTCTAACTCACAGATTTCAGGAAAAAAACTCTTTCGAGTAAATTTTTTTATTTATTATAATACTTACAATTATTACAATGAAATCCACAATGAGTTAACCGCAGAAAACCCACATAGACCGCAGCCTAGAGTCAGCAAGAACCGCAGCTCCAATTCAGCCCACGAATTCCCATGAGCACTCCCTATTAACACGCAGTCGTCTTCAGCCCAGTACTCCCCTCTAGAGCACCTACATCAGCAGGGGAGATTTTCTCTACAAGAGAAATTTTACACAAGATGTGTTCTTGGGTTCCAAAACAATTCACACAAACTATTGGGATCTTGTGAATTGAAAAAAAAACGGGATTAAAGTCCTAAAAGAGAAGACAAAGTATTCTTCCAAAGCAGTTTCGTCTCTCGAAAATTCTCAGGTATCTTGAACAAAAACGAAGTTGGAAAAACCAATTTATAGAGAATCTAAGGCGGTGCGTCACTCGAACGAGCAGGTATGTCGCTCAAATGAAAAAAAATAAAAAATAATTTGTATTTCTTTCGCCAGTAAATGTTCCGCCTTAAAACTTCAAAAAATATTTTTTGACGAAAAACTCAAAAAAGTCCTCTCCAACACTTAGAAAATATTTGATAAAAAATATCCCAATACTCTAAGTGAAATGCTAAGGAATTAAAACACAGCCTTTGTCAAATTTATCTCGCAAAGGCTTGAATGTTTAAGAACCTTGATATTCGGATTCGTCTTGATGCTTGAATAATCTTGAATTATCCTTCGACGGTTAATCTGTATACGGCATACTCAGTTGATAATGGACAATAAAATAATTTCCTTACAAATCTTCCCCTATGTCTATGCCGGTACAAAATAAAAACATATGAATTATCAAAAAAAAAAGCCTATACAAATCTAATACCCTCCTATGAACCCAAAACTGAAAAAGGTACTAAACATGTAAGTCTAAAACTTTTCTTCAACTTCAAAACTTTAAGCTTTTCTCATCAGGGTGTTCAAAATAATGATCTTCAATTTTTCTACCAACACACATGAGACAAAGAAAATACCTTCATGACGCATCGAGTTTAAAATGATAGAAGAATAAATCAATCAATCAATAATCAAATCCCCCCTATAATGCAAAAACTCTCCCATAATTTGTTCCCCCCTTTTTATTTAATCGAAATTGGCAAGGAAATTGCACCACCTCGTAATTTCTGGGTTTTATCTTTATTAATTAACTCAGTAATTTGGTAATTTACTTGTGTCGTAAATTAATGAAAATTAATTAATTGGGATATTTCAAAATGGGTATATTTAAATAAATTGACAAGTGGAAGTAAATTTTAAAAACTATTATTCGGATGGCGATTTTGAATGCGCGTTGAGTCCGATAGGGTCGAAATAGTCCGAAATGAGTGGTCATATGTATATAATGGGTTTCGGGACTTAATTAGACATATTTGAGCTCCAAATAGAGAGTTTGGACCCTTTTTAGGAGGTCCATAGGACCAAAAACGGGATTAAAGCTTTTAACCCTAATTGTGTAAGGGTAAGGCAACTTAAAGTAATTTTAGAAGACTAAATGTATGGAGAGATTAAGAGAAAAGCCATTGCAAGACAATTTGGGAATTTTGGGAGATAACTTCAAGAACAAGAAGTGATCCTTGATTTCAATCCAACTTCCTCATCCACGGGATTTGATCTACAAACTGAGGCAAGTGGTTCAATTTACAATTGTTAATTTTTATTTACCTATTCATATTAAAGGAGGTTGGAATCAATTAATATGTTAGGGTTTGTGTTCATAAGAAATTAGAGGCTTCTTTGATTTGAAAATTTATAAATTTGTGGAGGTGTTAAGATTTGATGAATTTGATGCCCTAATTGACGAAATTGTTAGCTTTAGATTGAATATGATAAAAGTTTAAACTTAGAATGAATCTGGGGACGTTTTGGTGAAGAAATCTGTACATAATGGTTGTTTAAAATGTATAAATGGCGGACTGGGTTTTTTAGCAAAAGTGAGAGAAAGAAAATGATACCAGGGTCATTCAAACGACCTGGTATCTCGTTCAAATGAGAGCCACTGTCGTTCAAACGACAGGGCTTCTCATTTCAACCACCTGTTAAGTCTGTCAGATTTCTATTTTCCCCTGATTCAGACATGTTATGTTTTGGAGATTCACAGTTTCTAACTTATTTAATTTTTTAAATTTGAGTATGATTTAAGGTTTAATTTGTGAGTAACTAACCTTGAATTAATTAGAAGACTAATGAAATTGAAGATGTAAGGTTCATGATTTAGTACATTGTAATCTTGTTAATTAAGTGAGTAGACTTAATTGCATGAAATTGAATGACGGATTGAAACTATTGAATTTCGGGCGGACAGATAGAGAGTTCAGGTATAATTGGTAGGGGGACACCAAAACAATGAAAATTAATTAGTGTATAATTAATTAAAATGATGTCGAACCATAGACTTAACTGTTTTAGGCTTTGTGTATGGACATAGTACACCGGTAGCCTAGATTTCTATATATATACGATGATGTGTAGTATATATATGACATAAATATTTGTGTGAATAATATCTATAGTAAAGCATACCAATATTAATACTATCGGGGAGGTTGCACGATGTGGGTAAATCCCCTGGCTAGTGAACGTACGATGAGTATAGTCCCCTGGTTATAGCATTCGGTTCAGGAGTGAGTCGAATGGTGTCTAATTCAATCTCATTGCCGTGAGAAACTATGATCGCGTCCTATGCGTTGGGTGATAGCATTTATATTCGACATGTGCGTGAATGTTGTGATACGATATGTATATATAGTGCAGAGTTATATATATATATATATATATATATATATATATATATATATACATGGTGTAAATGTATAATTAATATAACTCATAAAACGGTTATATAGTATTGAATGAGAATTGCTTGAAATAAGTTAATGTGAATAACAACTTATAACGTGCATGCTAAACTCACTCGGGATATAGTAGTGGGGCAAATAGTATAATATATGTGACAAGGCTAGTTACGGAGAGAGTATCTAGGTGAGTTGTGTATAGTTCGTTAGGCGTGCACATTAGTAGGGGTGGGGTGTCATCAAGAGAGTGTACGGCACTAACTTAAATATGAACAACATAATTACATTTTATTTCTTGCATTAAAATCCACTTGCTAAATATTTTCAAATATTTTGGGTTCTAACCCTTGCTATAAAACCTTTTCAAAACCTTTTAGGTGTCCTACCACAGGGGTGTCAGGCCTGATTCTTCCTATAAGGTTCGTAGCTGTAGTATATGTGGACTATTGCGGGATATTTGCTTAGCCGCTTGTCTTATTCTCTCTTTAGATAGGGACTTTTCAGTTGTACTATTGGGTATGTACTTTTATATTCAGTTTTGGCATGTATCGGTACTCTTTTATACTTGCACTTTGTTGATTGCTTGTAGTCGATGTTTCTCGACTAACACATTTATTTGTTAATTGCATGATTAGACTTCCTCTTGAAATAGTTATTTTGGTTTCATATTATATTGGTTGGGTTCGATTTAATTCATAAGATAACATTTGGAATCGACTTAATCAAAGACTAGGTAGTTAGTAATTAAAAAGTTTTTGACACTGATGCTGAGAATGAACCAGATGAGATTCTTGTTTAATTTGGTATATGACTGATCATCTGGTATTTTATTAGGCGGGGTGTCACAGATGGCATCAAAGCATCAGGTTCTAGTGTCCATAGGATTTGTACGGCTTTTTACGTTTCAGCGTAGCATTCTGTTGATATAGAGCCCTATTATTAGGACTGTTGCCTTCTCTTCACGCTGATGAGTTATCGTGCTTCTGATATTTGGTTTTGTATTAATAGTGAACTAATACAACTCATTTTAAATTTTAGATGCCACCTAAAAGAGGTAGACCTGCTAGGGCAGCAACCAAGGATGAGGTGAGGGAGGCTCTACAGGAGCCAGAGGTTCCACAATTGCAAGCCCCACCAGGGTTAGTGACGATGGCTCAAATAACAGAGATCGTGGCCCAAGCGGTCAATGTAGCGATGAAAGTTATGGCATCCCATTTCCCTTAGCCTCAGCCATAGCAGAAAGTGGCCCAAGTTGTACCGGCCCAACCGGGGCCGTCAGAGTGGCAAAGAGTTCAGGAGGCCTTTTTGAAGGGCAATCCCCCAGAGTTCCAAGGTAGTATGGATGTGATTGCAGCTTACCAGTGGAGGCGTGATATGCAGAGGTAACTACGGATGGTGGAGTGTAGCGAGGTGCAGAGGCAGATGTTTGCAACGTTTAGGCTGATAGGATCCGCCTTGCAGTGGTGGGAGTCCACTACCACTATTGCAGAGAGGGATTCTATGAGAGTTGCAAAGTTTTGGGCGCGGTTCGATCGCAAGTATTTTTCCACGGCCATTGAGATTGAGGTGAGGAGGAGGCTTAGGGATTTGACTCAGGGAGATAGATTTGTTACCTAGTACGAGGAGGAGTTCACTCGTCTGGACACTCTTGTGCCAAATGAGGTGAGAAACGAAGAAAGGAAGAAAGCTATGTTTGTTGATGGGTTGGCCTGGAGGATCATGAACATTTGATAGGGAATCTTGTTTTTGTGACGTACACTGATGCGGTTAATGAGGCCTTACTCCATTCTCAAGATCATCGCTTTTATCTTAAGAGGAGAAAGAGGGTGGGGAGCCGAGATAGCAGGGCAAGGCCAATGGAGGTTCTTCTAGTGGTGCACAATAAGGGCAGGATACCTGTTAGGGGAATCTCGCCAAAAGATTTCAATATGGAAGACAGGGGTTCAGACATGGCCAGCAGGGCCCAAACCAGCATCAAGTTCCTCAGGGCCACCAAGGCTAGGGGAAAGATGGGGATGGCCATCAGGGCCAACAGTAGGAACAACCTCACCACGGCCATCAGGGACAGCCCCAAGGATAGCAGTGTCGGGGTCAGTAGGTCCATTATCAGAGAGCTGGACTCAGACGCTACTACATTTATGGCTAGCCAAACCACGTGAAGAGTGATTACCCGCAGAGAGTTAGGGGTCCCCAACAGGGTTCCCCGCAGGGTCATCAAGTACATGGACCTCTGGCAGTGCCAGTTCTCCAGATTCTACAGCAATTAGGACACTTGCAGTACAGACATATGTACAACATCTGAGACATTACGATTCCCCCAGCATCGTCAACGCCACCGACAGTAGCGGGTATGTTTCCTATCCATGGTCGTGATGGTAGAATCCTTTTTGATATTGGTGCATCGCATTCATTTGTTAGGACCCATTTTTCTAGAGTGGTTGGGTTACTAGACACGGTTGATAGTCTACTCATGTGCGTGGAGTCACCGATATATGGTGGATCGCTTATTCACTCGATTTGTAGGGGTAGACATTGTGGTTGGGGGACTAAGTTTTACGGTAGACCTCTTGATCTTGGACTTAGAGGTATATGATGTTATTCTGGGTAGAGATTGGTTAGTCGGGTATAGAGCAATGATCTATTATTATGAGAGAGTTATAGTGTTTGGCATACCGGGGCAAAAGATGTTTTTGGTGGCAATGCCCCTCCTTGAAGGAGGATCGCACACACATTAATATTACCTTGAGGAGAACCCTTCACAGGAGGTGGTTATCCCTATACACTCGATCCCGGTCATGAGGGACTTTGGGGATGCATTCCAGGATATACTGGGGTTGCCACCCATTCCAGAGATTGAGTTCGTCATTGATCTAGCATCGGGTACTAGGACGATATCCCGAGCGCCTTACCGTATGGCCCCTTCGAAGATACGTGAATTAAGGGAACATATTCAGCAACTCTTGGGTCAAGCGTTTATTCGACGGAGCACATCGCCATGGGGTAATACCATATTGTTTGTAAAAAAGAGAGATGGCTTACTCCGCTTATGTGTTGACTATCGGGAGTTGAATAAGGTTACGATCAGAAATAAGTATCCACTACCTAGGATTGATGATCTTTTTTATCAGTTGCGAGGGGCAGCATATTTTTCCAAAATTAATTTATGGTCGGGGTATCATCCGTTGAGGATTTGAGAGTAAGATGTCCTAAAAAACACTTTTCTATCACGATATGGTTCTTATGAGTTTCGGGTGATGCCATTCAGGCTCACCAATGCAACAGCGATATTCATGGACCTTATGAATCGATTTTTTAGAGATTTTTTCGATTAGTTCGTCATAGTATTCATAAACGACATTTTAATCTATTCACGCACGAAGGAGGAGCATGCCGATCACCTCCCTATGGTCTTGCAGACGTTGCGGGATCACTAGCTATACGCCTATTATGAGAAATGTGGGTTCTGGATTTGAGAAGTGCAGTTCTTGTTCCATATTGTGTTGAAATAGGGGATTGTCGTGGACCCAGGCAAAGTGTCAGCAATGAGGGAGTGGGTCCATCTCATGACACCGACGGAGATTAGGAGCTTTGGGGGGTTAGCTGGGTACTATCGCCATTTCATCAGGGGGTTCGCCAAAATTACTGGAATGTGGACAAATTTGACCCGAAAAGGGTTGCCCTTTGTATGGAGCGATTCATGTTAGTTGGCGTTCTACGAGCTAAAGGAAAATCTGACATCGACCCCCATATTGGCATTACCGAGGGCAGGATTAGACTATCGAGTTTATATTCATGCATCCCTACAGGGACTCAAAGGTGTGTTGTAACAAGAAGAGCGAGATATATCTTATGTGTCCCGAAAGCTAAATCCCCATGAGAGGAATTACCCCACTCATGATCTAGAGTTGGCTGCGGTAGTTTTTGCCTTAAGGATTTGGAGGCATTACCTTTTGGGAGAGAAGTTCACCTTATTCACGGATCACAAATCACTCAAATATTTGTTCACTCAGAAGGACTTGAACATGAGGAAAAGGAGGTGGTTGGATTTCATGAAAGATTACCAGTTTGGTATTCAGTATCATCCTGGAAAGGCCAACGTAGGTGCGGATGCGTTGAGCCGATGACCCAAGGAAGATTTGAAGACAGTTTGGAAGGCGAAATGGAAAGAAATTAGGCACGATGATGAGATCGCCGGGGCATGTATGGCAGTTATAGCAATCAAACCAGAGATTTTTATGCGGGTGGTGAGGGCTTAAGCAAATGATTATTTTTGCCAGGACATGGTAAAGTAGTTACTAGCAGAGGGTGCAGAGTCCTACTACATTAGCTTCGAGGGTGGGCTATGCTTTAATGGGAGGTTGGTCATGCCAAAGGACGAGGATTTGAGACACACCATTTTGACTGAGGCTCATGGATCCAGATTTACGGTACATCTTAGTGGGGACAAGATGTACCAAGATATGAGGAGGCAGTACTGGTGGACGAGGATAAAACGAGATATTATGTAGTTTTTCTCGAAATTTGCTATGTGTTAACTTGTGAAGGTGGATCATCATAGACTGTCAGGTATGTTGCAGCCACTTGAAATCCTGGTGTAGAAGTGGGAGAGCATCTCTATGACTTCATTACGATGTTTCCTGTTTCACAGAAGGGTCACGGTTCTATATGGGTCATAGTAGATCGTTTGACAAAGGTAGCCCACTTTTTGTCAGTTCGTAAGGACTTTGAGACTATGCAGTATGCGAGACTATTCATAGCGGATATAGTCAGGTTTCATGGGGTCCCAATTAATATAGTGTCTGACAAGGACAAGATTTTTGTATCGCATTTTTGGAAGAGCTTCCAGGAGACTATGGGCACCGAGTTGAGGTTGAGGACCGCCTATCACTCTCAGACGGATGGGCAAACGGAACATGTGAATCAGATGCTAGAAGATATGCTATGGATATATATCCTTAATTTTAGGGGAGGTTGGGAACAGTGCCTTCCGCTGGTAGAGTTCGCGTATAACAACTCGTACCAATTCACTTTTGGTATGGCCCCATTCGAGGCGTTGTATGGGAGACCTTGTCGCTCATAGCTTGTTGGTTGGAGGTGGGGGACAACAGACTATTGGGGCCAGAGATGATTCGGGACACGTCCTCCAAGATTGAGTTAATTCGGTGGCGTATCCGTATAGACCAAATAGGCAAAAGAGCTACGCGGATGCGAATATGAGACATGTGGAGTTGGAGATCGGGGATCAGGTATTAGTGAGGGTATCCCCTATGAAAGGGGTGATGAGATTTGGCAAAAGGGGGAAATTAGCACCAAGGTATGTGGGATCTTTCCCCATCATTGACAGAGTTGGACCAGTAGCATACCGTTTGGGTTTTCCAGATCATCTTTAGCGTATCCACGATGTGTTCCATGTTGCATCGTTGAAGAAATACAAGAGGAGCTCGAGGTCATTCTGGCATGTCCCACTTGAGGAGATAGACTTGCAACTCGATATTTCTTATGAGGAGAAACTAGTAGCTATCTTGGATCGCAGTGAGTGCAAATTACGATCTAAAGTTGTACCGCTTGTCCGTGTTCAGTGGGGTCATCATAGTGCCGACGAGTCCACTTGGGAGCGTGAGCAGGATATAAGGGAGCAATATCCAGAGCTATTTACTGCAGATACGTTCAAATTTCAGGGACAAAATTCCTTTGTAAGGGAGCAAGTATGTAACACCTCGTAATTTCCGGGTTTTATCTTTTTTAATTAACTCACTAATTTGGTAATTTACTTGTGTCGTAAATTAATGAGAATTAATTAATTGGGATATTTAAAAGTGGGTATATTTAAATAAATTGACAAGTGGAAATTAATTTTAAAAATTATCATTCAGATGGCGATTTTGAATCCGCGGTTGAATCCGGTAGGGTTGAAATAGTCCGAAATGTGTGGCCATATGTATATAATGGGTTTTGCGACATACTTCAACATATTTGAGCTCTAAATAGAGAGTTTGGACCCTGTTTAGGAGGTCCATAGGCCCAAAAACGGGATTAAATCTTTTAACCGTAATTATGTAAGGGTGAGGCAACTTAAAGTCATTTTAGAAGACTAAAATTGTGGAGAGCTTAAGAGGAAAGCCATTGGAAGACAATTTATGGAATTTGGGAGAGAGCTTCAAGAACAAGAAGAGGTCCTTGATTTCAATCCAACATCCTCATCCAAAGGCTTTGATCTACAAATTGAGGCAAGTGGTTTAATATGAAATTGTGAATTTGTATTTACCTATTCATATTAAACAACTTGGGAATCAATTAATATGTTAGGGTTTGTGTTTATAAGAAATTGGTGACTTCTTTGATTTAGAAATTTATAAATCTGTAGACGTGTTAAGATTTGATGAATTTGATGCCCTGATTGATGAAATTGTTAGGGTTAGATTGAATATGATAAAATTTTAAATTTAGGATGAATCTGGTAACGTTTTGGTGAAGAGATCTGTACATAATGAAGGTCTAAAACGTATAAATGGGGGATTGGGTTTTTTAGCAGAAGAAAGAGAAGAAGATGATACCAGGGTCGTTCGAAAGACCTAGTATCTCGTTCAAACGAGAGCCACTGTAGTTCGAACGATAGGGCTTATTATTTGAACCACCTATTAAGTCTGTCAAATTCCTCTTTTCCCTTACTTCAGACCTATTATGTGTTGGATATTCATAGTTTCTGCCTTAGCTAATTTCTGAAATTCGAGTATGATTTAGGGTTTAATTTGTGAGTACCTAACCTTGAATTAATTAGAAGACTAATGAAATTGAGGATGTAATGTTCATGTGTAATCTTGTTAATTAAGTGAGTAGAGTTAATTGCATGAAATTGAATGATGGATTGAAACTATTAAATTACGGGCGGAGACATAGAGAGTCCAGGTATACTTGGTAGGGGACACAAAAACAATAAAAATTAATTAGTGTATAATTAATTAAAATGAAGTCGAATCATAGACTTAATTGTTTTAGGCTTTGTGTATGGATATAGTACACCGGTAGCTTAGATTTCTATATATATATATATATATATATATACGGTGATGTGTACTATATATATGACATAAATATTTGTGTGAATAATATCTATAGTAAGTCATGTCAATATTAATGCTATCGGGGAGGTTGCATGATGTGGGTAAATCCCTTGCCTAGTGAACGCATGGTGAGTAAGTCCCCAGGTCATAGCGTTCGGTTTAGGAGTGAGGTGAATGGTGTCTAATTCAATCTCACTACCGTGGAAAACTATGACCGCCTCCTACGCGTGGGTTGATATCATTTATATCCGAAATGTTCCTGAATGTTGTGATATTATACGTATATATAGTGCAGAGCTATATACGCATATATATATATATACACATGGTGTAAATGTATAATTAATATAACTTGTGAAACGGTTATATAGTATTGAATGAGAATTGGTTTAAATAAGTTAATGTGAATAACAACTTATAACATGTATGCTAAACACACTCGGGATATAGTAGTGGAGAAAATAGTATAATATATGTGACAAGGCTAGTTACGGGTAGGGTAGCTAGGTGAGTTAGGTATAGTTCGTTAAGCGTGCACATTAGTAGAGGGGTGAGGTGTCCTCAAGAGTGTACGACACAAACTTAAATATGAAGAGCATAATTGCATTTTAATTTCTTGCATTTAAATCCACTTACTAAATACTTTCAAATATTTTGGGTTCTAACCCTTTATATAAAACCTTTTCAAAACTTTTTAGGTGTCCTACCACAGGGGCGCCAGGCCTGATTCTTCCTACAGGGTGTAATAACCCGCGTAATTTTTGGGCTATTTTAATTAATTTAGGAAAATGGAGGAAAATAAAGTTTTTGATAAAATTATTTTTATTGCTCAAATATGTTGGTTATTATTTTTAAAGGCGAGAATTTCAAACGGTTTTGAAAACGGAGTTAAAACAGATTTTAAAATGATTTTTAAATATTTTTAACTCTTGGAATTCTAAGTCGGCGAACATTAAGTAATTTTCAAGAGTCCAACTCTTCATTTATTTGCCTTATTTAAAGGAGTCTTTTGACTTCCAACTCTTCACTTCTTTGCATTATAAAAGGAAGTCGTGGGCAACCTTTTTAACATACTTTTTGCACAAATTTTGGCAGCAAATATATGTTATATTCCTCTTTTTTTTAATTATACATTGGCCCTTAGGATTTGTGAGTTCCAACCTTAGAGTAGAGGTGTTCTTAGGGCTATTTTGTTGGAGGTTCTTGGAGGAGCTTTTGTAGATCTTTTTTGTTGATCTTGAGGATGTGATCATTAGCTTCTCATCATGGTTTGAGGTATGGGGTTTTACACAATATGCACCTTAAATCTCGCGAGTGTCATTCTCTTTGAATTATTGTTTAATTGAACTCATATTTGAATTGATAATTCATTGAAATCTGGAAAATACTTGTTGAAATTATTTTGATTCATGTGGTATCATTATATTGTTGATGAGCACGTTGTCATGAGATTTTAATATGGCACGGATGTTGGGCACCCGCCAAAATTCCTGTTTCCCGGGCTATGGCTTGATAAATCATATACGGATGCGGTGAGGTCTGGTGACCCGGTTAAAGTGTTGCTGAGAAATTATATTGATAAATGCTTTGAGATTTGCATTTCGATTTGAATATTCGTACTCGTGTTGTTACGTTTTATTCACCGTTAATATATTTGTTGAGAATTTTTCCTGTCGTATTGTGTATTTCCCCATATTTTCTTTAGTTGGCAGGTTAGCGTGGATTGGGACGCTATGGATTAATTGGAGATTTTTTTTAGCTTGGATATTTTGGGAAGAATATTCGAGAGAGAAGATTTGTATTTATTGTTGTTGTATAGAGCATTTTATTTCGAGATAGATAGTTGTATTATTTAGAGAGATTTGGTATTTAATTTGAAGAGATTGAGATTAGTGGTTTTATATTATTGTGGGTTTATTTAGATGCTCTATACCTTGTCACTTGTGGATTTGGATTGATTTTATCGCATTAGCGCTCCGTTCGCTCTCCCCGGGCGGGCGGGGTGTTACAAATGGTATCAGAGCTTAGGTATACGGCAACCCTCGGGGCTTGAGTTTTGGGTTCATTGCGTGATTAGCAATTTTTGGAGATAGAAAATTTTAGGCGATATTCGTGATAGGTTTTGAGATTAGAGGTGAGGAATTATTTTTGGAGACGAGATTATTTTTGGAGATTGTTAGCCTAATTTTTTTAGAGTTAGGCATTCGGTGAATTTTGAGGGCGAAATTCCATTGTTAGTGGGGAAGTGTAATAACCCGCGTAATTTTTGAGCTATTTTAATTAATTTAGGAAAATGGAGGAAAATAAAGTTTTTGATAAAATTATTTTTATTGCTCAAATATGTTGGTTATTATTTTTAAATGCGAGAATTTCAAACGGTTTTGAAAACGGAGTTAAAACAGATTTTAAATTGATTTTTAAATATTTTTAACTCTTGGAATTCTAAGTCGGCGAACATTAAGTAATTTTCAAGAGTCCAACTCTTCATTTCTTTGCCTTATTTAAAGGAGTATTTTGACTTCCAACTCTTCACTTCTTTGCATTATAAAAGGAAGTCGTGGGCAACCTTTTTAACATACTTTTGGCACAAATTTTGGCAGCAAATATATTTTATATTCCTCTTCTTTTTAATTATACATTGGCCCTTAGGATTTGTGAGTTCCAACCTTAGAGTAGAGGTCTTCTTGGGGCTATTTTGTTGGAGGTTCTTGGAGGAGCTTTTGTAGATCTTTTGTTTTGATCTTGAGGATGTGATCATTAGTTTCTCATCATGGTTTGAGGTATGGGGTTTTACACAATATGCACCTTAAATCTCGCGAGTGTCATTCTCTTTGAATTATTGTTTAATTGAACTCATATTTGAATTGATAATTCATTGAAATCTGGAAAATAATTGTTGAAATTATTTTGATTCATGTGGTATCATTATATTGTTGATGAGCAAGTTGTCATGAGATTTTAATATGGCACGGATGTTGGGCACCCGCCAAAATTCCTGTTTCCCGGGCTATAGCTTGATAAAGCATATACGGATGCGGTGAGGTCTGGTGACCCGGTTAAAGTGTTGCTGAGAAATTATATTGATAAATGCTTTGAGATTTGCATTTCGATTTGAATATTCGTACTCGTGTTGTTACGTTTTATTCACCGTTAATATATTTGTTGAGAATTTTTCCTGTCGTATTGTGTATTTCCCCATATTTTCTTTAGTTGGCAGGTTAGCGTGGATTGGGACGCTATGGATTAATTGGAGATTTTTTTTAGCTTGGATATTTTGGGAAGAATATTCGAGAGAGAAGATTTGTATTTATTGTTGTTGTATAGAGCATTTTATTTCGAGATAGATAGTTGTATTATTTAGAGAGATTTGGTATTTAATTTGAAGAGATTGAGATTAGTGGTTTTATATTATTGTGGGTTTATTTAGATGCTCTATACCTTGTCACTTGTGGATTTGGATTGATTTTATCGCATTAGCGCTCCGTTCGCTCTCCCCGGGCGGGCGGGGTGTTACAAATGGTATCAGAGCTTAGGTATACGGCAACCCTCGGGGCTTGAGTTTTGGGTTCATTGCGTGATTAGCAATTTTTGGAGATAGAAAATTTTAGGCGATATTCGTGATAGGTTTTGAGATTAGAGGTGAGGAATTATTTTTGGAGACGAGATTATTTTTGGAAATTGTTAGCCTAATTTTTTTAGAGTTAGGCATTCGGTGAATTTTGAGGGCGAAATTCCATTGTTAGTGGGGAAGTGTAATAACCCGCGTAATTTTTGAGCTATTTTAATTAATTTAGGAAAATGGAGGAAAATAAAGTTTTTGATAAAATTATTTTTATTGCTCAAATATGTTGGTTATTATTTTTAAATGCGAGAATTTCAAACGGTTTTGAAAACGGAGTTAAAACAGATTTTAAATTGATTTTTAAATATTTTTAACTCTTGGAATTCTAAGTCGGCGAACATTAAGTAATTTTCAAGAGTCCAACTCTTCATTTCTTTGCCTTATTTAAAGGAGTATTTTGACTTCCAACTCTTCACTTCTTTGCATTATAAAAGGAAGTCGTGGGCAACCTTTTTAACATACTTTTGGCACAAATTTTGGCAGCAAATATATTTTATATTCCTCTTCTTTTTAATTATACATTGGCCCTTAGGATTTGTGAGTTCCAACCTTAGAGTAGAGGTCTTCTTGGGGCTATTTTGTTGGAGGTTCTTGGAGGAGCTTTTGTAGATCTTTTGTTTTGATCTTGAGGATGTGATCATTAGTTTCTCATCATGGTTTGAGGTATGGGGTTTTACACAATATGCACCTTAAATCTCGCGAGTGTCATTCTCTTTGAATTATTGTTTAATTGAACTCATATTTGAATTGATAATTCATTGAAATCTGGAAAATAATTGTTGAAATTATTTTGATTCATGTGGTATCATTATATTGTTGATGAGCACGTTGTCATGAGATTTTAATATGGCACGGATGTTGGGCACCCGCCAAAATTCCTGTTTCCCGGGCTATAGCTTGATAAAGCATATACGGATGCGGTGAGGTCTGGTGACCCGGTTAAAGTGTTGCTGAGAAATTATATTGATAAATGCTTTGAGATTTGCATTTCGATTTGAATATTCGTACTCGTGTTGTTACGTTTTATTCACCGTTAATATATTTGTTGAGAATTTTTCCTGTCGTATTGTGTATTTCCCCATATTTTCTTTAGTTGGCAGGTTAGCGTGGATTGGGACGCTATGGATTAATTGGAGATTTTTTTTAGCTTGGATATTTTGGGAAGAATATTCGAGAGAGAAGATTTGTATTTATTGTTGTTGTATAGAGCATTTTATTTCGAGATAGATAGTTGTATTATTTAGAGAGATTTGGTATTTAATTTGAAGAGATTGAGATTAGTGGTTTTATATTATTGTGGGTTTATTTAGATGCTCTATACCTTGTCACTTGTGGATTTGGATTGATTTTATCGCATTAGCGCTCCGTTCGCTCTCCCCGGGCGGGCGGGGTGTTACAAATGGTATCAGAGCTTAGGTATGCGGCAACCCTCGGGGCTTGAGTTTTGGGTTCATTGCGTGATTAGCAATTTTTGGAGATAGAAAATTTTAGGCGATATTCGTGATAGGTTTTGAGATTAGAGGTGAGGAATTATTTTTGGAGACGAGATTATTTTTGGAGATTGTTAGCCTAATTTTTTTAGAGTTAGGCATTCGGTGAATTTTGAGGGCGAAATTCCATTGTTAGTGGGGAAGTGTAATAACCCGCGTAATTTTTGAGCTATTTTAATTAATTTAGGAAAATGGAGGAAAATAAAGTTTTTGATAAAATTATTTTTATTGCTCAAATATGTTGGTTATTATTTTTAAATGCGAGAATTTCAAACGGTTTTGAAAACGGAGTTAAAACAGATTTTAAATTGATTTTTAAATATTTTTAACTCTTGGAATTCTAAGTCGGCGAACATTAAGTAATTTTCAAGAGTCCAACTCTTCATTTCTTTGCCTTATTTAAAGGAGTATTTTGACTTCCAACTCTTCACTTCTTTGCATTATAAAAGGAAGTCGTGGGCAACCTTTTTAACATACTTTTGGCACAAATTTTGGCAGCAAATATATTTTATATTCCTCTTCTTTTTAATTATACATTGGCCCTTAGGATTTGTGAGTTCCAACCTTAGAGTAGAGGTCTTCTTGGGGCTATTTTGTTGGAGGTTCTTGGAGGAGCTTTTGTAGATCTTTTGTTTTGATCTTGAGGATGTGATCATTAGTTTCTCATCATGGTTTGAGGTATGGGGTTTTACACAATATGCACCTTAAATCTCGCGAGTGTCATTCTCTTTGAATTATTGTTTAATTGAACTCATATTTGAATTGATAATTCATTGAAATCTGGAAAATACTTGTTGAAATTATTTTGATTCATGTGGTATCATTATATTGTTGATGAGCACGTTGTCATGAGATTTTAATATGGCACGGATGTTGGGCACCCGCCAAAATTCCTGTTTCCCGGGCTATAGCTTGATAAAGCATATACGGATGCGGTGAGGTCTGGTGACCCGGTTAAAGTGTTTCTGAGAAATTATATTGATAAATGCTTTGAGATTTGCATTTCGATTTGAATATTCGTACTCGTGTTGTTACGTTTTATTCACCGTTAATATATTTGTTGAGAATTTTTCCTGTCGTATTGGGTATTTCCCCATATTTTCTTTAGTTGGCAGGTTAGCGTGGATTGGGACGCTATGGATTAATTGGAGATTTTTTTTAGCTTGGATATTTTGGGAAGAATATTCGAGAGAGAAGATTTGTATTTATTGTTGTTGTATAGAGCATTTTATTTCGAGATAGATAGTTGTATTATTTAGAGAGATTTGGTATTTAATTTGAAGAGATTGAGATTAGTGGTTTTATATTATTGTGGGTTTATTTAGATGCTCTATACCTTGTCACTTGTGGATTTGGATTGATTTTATCGCATTAGCGCTCCGTTCGCTCTCCCCGGGCGGGCGGGGTGTTACAAATGGTATCAGAGCTTAGGTATGCGGCAACCCTCGGGGCTTGAGTTTTGGGTTCATTGCGTGATTAGCAATTTTTGGAGATAGAAAATTTTAGGCGATATTCGTGATAGGTTTTGAGATTAGAGGTGAGGAATTATTTTTGGAGACGAGATTATTTTTGGAGATTGTTAGCCTAATTTTTTTAGAGTTAGGCATTCGGTGAATTTTGAGGGCGAAATTCCATTGTTAGTGGGGAAGTGTAATAACCCGCGTAATTTTTGAGCTATTTTAATTAATTTAGGAAAATGGAGGAAAATAAAGTTTTTGATAAAATTATTTTTATTGCTCAAATATGTTGGTTATTATTTTTAAATGCGAGAATTTTAAACGGTTTTGAAAACGGAGTTAAAACAGATTTTAAATTGATTTTTAAATATTTTTAACTCTTGGAATTCTAAGTCGGCGAACATTAAGTAATTTTCAAGAGTCCAACTCTTCATTTCTTTGCCTTATTTAAAGGAGTATTTTGACTTCCAACTCTTCACTTCTTTGCATTATAAAAGGAAGTCGTGGGCAACCTTTTTAACATACTTTTGGCACAAATTTTGGCAGCAAATATATTTTATATTCCTCTTCTTTTTAATTATACATTGGCCCTTAGGATTTGTGAGTTCCAACCTTAGAGTAGAGGTCTTCTTGGGGCTATTTTGTTGGAGGTTCTTGGAGGAGCTTTTGTAGATCTTTTGTTTTGATCTTGAGGATGTGATCATTAGTTTCTCATCATGGTTTGAGGTATGGGGTTTTACACAATATGCACCTTAAATCTCGCGAGTGTCATTCTCTTTGAATTATTGTTTAATTGAACTCATATTTGAATTGATAATTCATTGAAATCTGGAAAATACTTGTTGAAATTATTTTGATTCATGTGGTATCATTATATTGTTGATGAGCACGTTGTCATGAGATTTTAATATGGCACGGATGTTGGGCACCCGCCAAAATTCCTGTTTCCCGGGCTATAGCTTGATAAAGCATATACGGATGTGGTGAGGTCTGGTGACCCGGTTAAAGTGTTTCTGAGAAATTATATTGATAAATGCTTTGAGATTTGCATTTCGATTTGAATATTCGTACTCGTGTTGTTACGTTTTATTCACCATTAATATATTTGTTGAGAATTTTTCCTGTCGTATTGTGTATTTCCCCATATTTTCTTTAGTTGGCAGGTTAGCGTGGATTGGGAAGCTATGGATTAATTGGAGATTTTTTTTAGCTTGGATATTTTGGGAAGAATATTCGAGAGAGAAGATTTGTATTTATTGTTGTTGTATAGAGCATTTTATTTCGAGATAGATAGTTGTATTATTTAGAGAGATTTGGTATTTAATTTGAAGAGATTGAGATTAGTGGTTTTATATTATTGTGGGTTTATTTAGATGCTCTATACCTTGTCACTTGTGGATTTGGATTGATTTTATCGCATTAGCGCTCCGTTCGCTCTCCCCGGGCGGGCGGGGTGTTACACAGGGTGCGTAGCTGCAGTATATGTGGATTGCTACGGGATATTTGTTTAGACACCTGTCTTATTCTCTCTTTAGATAGGGACTTTTCAGTTGTACTATTGTGTTTGTACTTTTACATTCAGTTTTGGCATGTATCGGTACTCTTTTATACTTGCATTTTGTGGATTGCTGATAGTCGATGTTGCTCGACTAACACATTTATTTGTTGTGTGGCATGATTAGACTTCCTCTTGAAATAGTTATTTTGGTTTCCTATTATATTGGTTGGGTTCAATTTAATTCATAAAATAAATTTGGCATCAGCTTAATCAAATACTAGGTGGTTAGTAATTAAAACGCTTTCGACAGTGATGCTAAGAATGAACCAGATGAGATTCTTGTTTAATTTGGTATAGGACTGATCACCCGGTATTTTATCAGGTGGGGTATCACATAAATGAATCAACAAAACATGGAGTTGTCGCGACAAATATGCAGAGCAAATATGATTCAAACTACGCTCGTGCAAAGGCGAAACTCAAAAGCTTCCACAAACTATTATTGATTTTTTAATTTTTCATACAAAAATGCAAAAAAATGATATTTACAAAAATCACACACCAAGAATTTTCACTAAGACAACCAAATCATGGATACGGAATGAATGGTTGTGAACATATTCCATAGACAAATCAACACAATCAAACATAACATATTTCCACGATGCATATGTGTACTCCTAACGAAGGAATCTCAAAATCATCCTTAGGTGTCAAAAAATGTTGAATTTAAATGACATCGACTCAATCCATTAACACATCAAAGTCAAGAGTGATTCCCACACCAATAACGTCTAAAACTATGAATGCTTTTTCATGACGTTGTCAAGACGTGCAAACCCATTTTTCATTTCTCTCCATCCAAACTCCCTCATAAATAATAATGATTTTATTTTTCTTTTGAGGTGGCCCCTTTTTGTCATATTTATCTTTTTATTGCCTTTAAATTTTTAGGCTTTTTTAAACGGTGACTTTCATGACGAGTTAATTTTGTACTCTCGTAATCCTTTCCCGTGAATCACTCATCATATTTTATCGCAATTATATTCCTCACGGTAAATAGTTTTTACACGCACTACTTCCATTGTCAAGTTTAATCACATATAGTTCATTTTAAAGACATAATTGAGATGACAACACTACGACTAATATGTGATAAAAAAGTACAATGATCAAACAAATTCATGCAAGTGTGCATTGAAGGAGATCATGAGTCAATCATGTCGGTAGTAACAAAAATTCACTTCTCAATGACTTCAAACATTGTAAAGCACATAAATGGATTGATGACGTGTATCAAAACACTATCAAATCATCATAGGGATATGGAATGAAATTGTGACTCAGTCATCCTAAATGTCCATTCATTTATGGTGCAAAACAAAATACAAAACTCTTTTTTTCCAAAAATTTTATAAAAATAAAATCCTTTTGTATTTTTCAAAAAATTTCAAAAATAAAAATACTAATACAAAATGACACACACTAGCAATAGGTAACAATATCATCATATAAGTCAACCTATTCTATCAACCAAGTTTAAACCTCAACCGTTGGGTGCGGTGGAGTTTTCCAAAGGTGGTGACATCTTATGAAAAAACTTCATCAAATCATGTGAATTCTTGATCAGAAAATTTACCTGCTCCCTAATATGTACAAACTCTCTCGTTCGGAGCGTCAGGTGTGGGTGTGTGTGTGTGAACACGTGTAGTAGAAAAACGTGACACATGACCCAACTTAAAATAAAACTCCCTAAGGTTCCCTCTCTTCTTGCAGTTTGTGCAAACATAAACAGGCCTAGGTACACCGCTCACAAAACATCTCGTACGTGATCTCCTATCAGTTACGGGATGCCTAGGTGGATTGGGTTAAGAGTCATATGGATCTATCACAAACTTGGGAACTGGCTCGAGTGCAACATGTGAAGTGGACACACCATCATGACCTATTCCTCATATCTCTCAACATCGCCCAAAATGGGATGGAGAACCATCTTTCCAACCTTCTTAGATGTGTTCTCTAAAGGTACTTTGACCTCCCGGGCACGTTCGATATCACTCTCGAGTTGGGATACATGTGTCATCAGACTAGACACAGTGTTGGTCAAATCACTCTTTACCCGACCTAAAGTTATCAACTGTTCACTCAATGAAACCTTCACCTTCTCGATTGGACTCACTTTCGCCTCAAACTCCCTCAAAACTTCTAAATCTATCTCCAAATATCTCATCCTAAGACTCAACTCCTTATTCATTTTCTTAACCTTTAATGTCTCGGCGTTCAAATCTTCAAATGCGATCTGGACCTCACTATCACCATCATTAGCGCACTCACTCTCAGACTCACTATAAACACTCAAACATCCTCGAGGGTCTCACATGAACAAGTATCCTCATCATTGTGGCACAAACTGGGTGTCATCGCGTGATTAGCAGAAAAAGCAACAATCTTCCACGTGATAACTCATCCCCGGAATCTTTCATCTATTCCTCACTATTACTAAGAGTGGTTGGCATGGAAATATTTTTACCCTTTCTCTTTAGCCTAGTGGGACATTCAAATGCTATATGGACTCTCCCCTCATACTCAAAACACTTCTCATCTTACTCTTTCTCGCTTCCTTTCTCACCACTCTCTTTAGCCTCATTTTTATTTTTCTCAAAAAATATTTTATTGGAAGAATTGTTTATAGAAAATTTGAGAAACTTTTTAAAAACTTTCACAAGCATGGCCATATCAAAATCAGACTCGGACTCATAAAAACTCACTTTCTTTTTCTTCTTAGATTGGGCTTTAAATTCTACCCCTTTATCTTTAGGCTTGACAGTGTCAGGAAACATGTCAATCTCATATGTCTGGAGGTCTCCTACCAGCTCTTCTAATTTCAAACGACTCAAATTACCTAAGGTATTCAAAATAGTCACTTTAGGGATAAAATGTTTTGGCAGCAATCTTAAAAAAAATTAACCACTCATGCATCAGGTATAGGCTCACTAAGATTGAAACTAGTGTTGACAATGTCAGACAAACATGCATAAAAGTTATCAAAACACCCAGTCTTAAGCATGGTTATTGTTTCAAATTGAGTACATAATTTTGAATTTTAGACTATTTGATCGCGTTAGTGCCTTTGTGGGTGAGTTGTAAAATATCCCACGCTTCTTCAGACGGGGTGCACGTCATAATACGATGGAACTTGCTCGGGGTGACGTGTCCGAAAGTTTCACTAAGCCCGCATGATTTAAAAGTGCTCCACCTAAACTTATCCTCAGTCCAGTCTGACACAGTTTTTAAATTTGTGACATTATTTGCGAAGGCAGCGGGAGGAGCCCTGCCCCTTTCACAAATTATCCAAACTCGTTCATCGATTGCTTTTAAATGAGATCATGCGAGATTTCCAGTAAGCATAATTAGACATGTCAAAAATAGGCAACCGGTTATATAAGTTTTCATTCGAAAACATTGCGATAATTTTTAAAAATCATATTTTAAGAAAAATCAATATCACACAAATTTTGCGAAAGAATAGGAATTCACAATGATTAGTGAAACCTGCTCTGATACCAATTTGTAAAATAATAGTGTGCGATACTGATTAAATCAAATTCGCAAATTTCCATGTTAACCTTATTTAATCGGTGTCAGTTTTTAATCTAATTTTATTCAACCCTAAAACATGCAACTACGTGTGTGTGTGTGTGTGTGTGTGTGTGTCAAACTATCATAAATAAAATTGTTAACTCACAGATTTCAGGAAAAAAAAACCTTTCGGGTAGATCTTTTTTATTTCACTATAATACTTATAATGATTATAATAAAATTCGCAATGAGTTAACCGCAGAAAACCCACATAGATCGCAGCCTACAGTCAGCAAGAATCGCAGCTCCAATTCAGCCCAAGAACACCCATGAGCACTCCCTATTGACACGCAGTCGTATTCAGACCAGTACTCCCCTTAAGATCACCTAGATCAGCAGTAGAGATTATATCTACAAGATAAACTTGACACAATATATGTTCTTGGGTTCCAAAACAATTCACACAAAGTATTGGGATCTTGTGAATTGAAAAACAAAAGGGATTAAAGACTTGAAAGAGAAGACAAAGTATTCTGCCAAAGCAGTTTCGTCTCTTGAAATTCTCAGGTCTTCTCAACAAAAATGAAGTTGGAAAAAACAATTTATAGAGAATCTAAGGCGGTGCATCGCTCGAACGAAAAATCAATCCCGCTCGAACGAAGACACGCGTCTCTCGAACGAGTTTCACGCGACATAAGGTTGTCGCTTGAACGAGCAGGTATGTCGCTTGAACGAAAAAAATTTAAAAAATAATTTTATTTCTTTCTCTAGTAAATGTTTCGCCTTAAATCTTTGAAAAATATTTTTTGATGAAAAACTCAAAAAAGTCCGCACCAACACTTGGAAAATATTTGATAAAAAATATCCCAATACTCTAAGTGAAATGTTAAGGAATTAAAACACATCCTTTCCCAAATTTATCTCGCGGAGGCTTGAATGTTTAAGAACTTTGATATTCGGATTCGTCTTGATGGTTGAATGATCTTTAATTATTCTTTGATGGTTGTAGCGGTATACGACATACTCAATTGATAATAGACAATAAAATAATGTCCTTACACAATACTAGCCAGGATTCCAGTTAGGTCCGTTGCTAGAGGTGGAGCAAACGAAACTGGCGGATTGCCTTCATTTCTGAGACTGGACTCAGGGTCAGTCATTGTGCTTTGAACAAGAGTATGCAAGAGTGAGAACGTCAATTAAAAATACGTTCCCATAGACGGCGATGTAACAAACTAGACTTGACCTAATTTTATAATCAGAGATAAAATATGTAATGATAAATAAAGAGAGAGAGAGAGAGAGAGAGAGAGAGAGAGAGAGTTTAAAGTGATTTAGCTATGTAAGAAAGCCTACATACACTATTATTTATTGATTTTAGTGGTTATAGAAAGCTAGGTACTCTTGTAGATAAGAATATCCCAAAATTCGTTCGACCGTGCCCTTGATGAAAGGGATGCAATATATTTATAGTGACTTGAAGGTCGAGGATTGGAATATCAAGGGATGGAATGCTTTTAAATAATTAAGCATTTACATCCTTACATAATAAATGTGAAGATTGGTTGTACAAACCACATGTAGTATGGCCCTTGGTATGATGACGCTTATGAAGCAACCTATATCGTTGACACACTTGAGTCTATATTATATAGGTGCTCATCTAGTTTGGAAATAGTGGCAAAATTGAGTCATACCCTTTCAAACCAACGAGCCTTCAGACTCTTCATTTTGATTTCCTCTAATAGTCCAAAGGTATAAACACCAACACCAACACCACACCTAGGATCATTTATGTATTGCATATGATATTACATTCTTCATAATATGAGGGTGGGTGAGTTAAATCCATTTAAAATAATTTTTTCAGAATTTTTGGGATATTTTTTAAATAATTTCTAAGTTTTTTATAACAATTTTTAGAAATTTAAAATTGGCTTTTACAAAGTTTATGGGCTGATTTGTAAATTCATTAAGCTGTTAAAAGTTGCTTGGGTAGAAACCAAATGCGCTTGATAATTTTGTGGGTACAAATTGTATTTCTGAAAGTTCAAAAACACGCATTTTACAAGCCATCACATCCTTACACGTGTTAATCTCTTAACGGTTAGATTTGTGTTTTCTTGCCCTCTCATTCCTGTGTTTGATTATGAACCTTTATATTGTTTTAATCTATGGGTTGCATGCATTGTTACCTGATCCTTGTGTTTTTGCTTAAACCAATCAGAGGCTTTATAATTGCGGTGCACTGTTAGCCATCAGATTTACCTTGATCACTTAAGACTTAATCGTGACCATTCATTTGTTCGAAGTTCCAGAGGCTTCCATGGCTTAGTTTAAATACATGCCTTATGTGTTGTGATTACAATCTTTTGCTTGCCTCACTTTTGAGAAAAAATAAAGAAAGAAGAGAGAGAGAGAGAAAAAAGAAGGGAGAAAAAGAAAACCCTAAACTAAACTTCGACCAAATTTCACCTGAAAAATATTTCTAAGAGTGTGTTAGTCTTAGAGTTGTGAAGATCACTCCTCTTATTTCCTTTATCTCTTTTCCAACTTAATCATAATAATTTGATCTCATATACTTTCATAAAAAACTCAGATTGACGTTCTGTGATACATTCCACGTTTATCTCTCTTTGTTTTGATTTCTTATTTCAAGAAATCATAGTTTTGTTGGTTGTATTCAACTCTTATGTTTTCAAACCCTAAATCCAACAAAACACTTTCTGATTTCAATTTCTTTGAACATTCAGACTCATATCTAGTTTAATTTCTTGATTGGGGATTTAAACTTTCACATATTTCACATTTTGTGAAATAGTTTGTATATTTTCAAAATAAAAAAGTGTTTAGGATCTTGGCTCGTGTTTATTGCAAGATTCCCTCTTGATCTGAGGATACATTAAAAGATCCAAAGTCTGATAGTTTTGATTAAACTGATTTTGGAAATATTTACATATTTGTTATTTGTTTGTAATTTGATTAGCATCCCGTCTATAATTAAGTGTGTGTGAGTTGCATGCATGTGATTTAGAGAACATCACCACTTACACCTTCACACTACTACACTGAAAGATGTTGGTATTGATATATTGGACTTTTGAGTCTACGTAAAGCTAAAAGGAGTGGAGTTACAAAGCGGAGATAACATCAGTAACATCAAAGCCTTGGGAGAAATCAGAAAATCCTGAGGAGTTGGTACATATTTGAACATAGAATTAGGTCTGATTATATGTCTTGATTGTTATATAGTTTGTAAATTATTTCTCTATTTTAGTGGATTTATACTTTTGAGGTGTAGAGACCTCGAGGGATGTTTCCCCATTTGGGTGGGGTTTTACCACGTTAAAATTGTACTTGTATACTTCCTCTTCCTCTCATTCCTTTCTTGAGGCTGTGTTGATTTAAGTTCTTTATAAGTTTTGGTTTTCAAAACTGGTAAACCTATACCTTAAATAACTCGTTCATACTATTTTACGCAACTTGAGTTAAAAATTTGTTTTAAGAAAAGAGTTTCTTCAACAAACTGTTCATAGCCATTTAGATAGTTTAATCTTGAATTGAACGACTTAAGTGTTATTTTTTTCAATTGGTATCAGAGCTTTGGTTTTTCAAAATTCTTTAGATCTTGAGCTTCTGACATTGTTTTCTCAAAACAAATTATGGACGAGAAATTTGAGAGACTATGTAACCTGTCCACGCCCCTCTCTTTGATGGAACCAACTTTTCCTACTGGAAGGTAAGGATGGTTGATTTCATCCAAGGGACATTGGGAGATGATGTCTGGGAAGGTATTGAAAATGGTTACATTTTTCCTACTAAACCAGCTGCTAAAAGAAGTACTGTGAGGAATAGAAAGTTACTAAGTGAATTCACTAAAGAAGAGAAATAGACTTCCCTTAATAACAACAAAGGCAAAAATGCCATATTCATGTCTATTAATGAACACAAATCTAAGAGGATATCATTATGTTCTACCTCTAAGGAAGCACGTAACACCCTAGTGACTGCACATGAGGGTGATACCAGAGTTAAAGCTGCTAAAACACAAATGTTAATTCAGCAGTACAACTCCTTGATCATGACTGAGACTGAGTCATTTGATGACTTCTATATTATACTAGCTAACATTGTGACCAAATTGCATGCTAATGGGATTGTTTATGATAGAAAGTAAATTGTCTCTAAAATACTAAGATCACTTCCACAAAAATTTGATAATAAGAGATATGCAATTGAGGAGATGGATGATCAAAATCTCACACCATAACTCCTCAGTAGCAAATTGAGAACTATGGAAATGGAATTAGAATTTAAGAAACAATTAACCCAGTCACAAAAGAAACAGTCTGCCTCCAATCTTATTTTTTCATCTAAGTTGACCACACCTGAACTTAGCATACCTAACATTGACTTAAACTCTGATGAGGAGAGTAATTTAGATACTTTGGATTATCAGATTGCCTTAATGTATAAATAGTTTAAGAAAATTGTGAACTTTCAAAATAAAATAGAAAAAAGACAAGGCAAAACCTACTTATCTAAACCAATCTGAAAATATACCTCATGAGAGAAGACAAGACAAATGCCAGACTGACAATCACAAGAGACCTTAAAAATGGTGAATGTTATAGATGTGGGAAGTTAGAACACGTGGCTAGTGACTGTAGAGTTAACTTAGATAAAATTCACAGACATAATAGGGCTCATCTAACCAAGACTTGGGATGACTCAAGTGACTCTGAAAATGATGAACCTGAGTCATCTAACACATTTGACCCTTGTATGTCATTCTTTGCTAAGATAATCTACACTGATGATGAGGAATCTGATCATGATATGTTAACTGATACTATGCCTACTGGTTTATCTAAATTATTACTTAAGAATGTTGATATTGCTTCAAATGATGTGTGTGTGCGTCAAAGGGAACGCCTTATTGTTGATATCAATGGGTGTGTGAGTCCTAAAAATAAATCACTAGGGGACACTGCACACTGCACACTGCACACTTAGTGACTCCGACAACGATGACCTTCCTTACATTCACACACTGTACACAAAACATCTCAAGAAAAGCACTAGGCTTGAAAAGATTGTCAAGGATCTTACCCACAAGATAGAAACCCTAAGTTAGATGATCAAACAGAATGAAGAAGAGTACACTACTCAATGTCTAACTCATGAGAATGAACCAAATTTTTTTTACAAAAACTGAAAGAGTTGTCTAACTCAAATGAAATTTTGGAAAATAAATACAAAGGAACGTTGTTAGAATTGGAAAAAATAACAGAAAAGACATCCATAGTCTTTAAAAAATTTGCAAAATTTGAAAATAATTCTAAATGTTTTGAAGATTGTGTTGCTGAAAGTAAAACCAATTCTGATGACAGAACTGTAATATGATTCTGACCCAATTCTAAAACCCAAACTAAAAACGTTGAAACTATAAAGTTTGTGTCTGGTGGCAAAAGACCTATTGAGACATGTCTAGAGTTTCAAAGTTTGAAAAATGAGTTTGATATAAAACAACTGAAGTTAGACACTGGTAAATCAAGTAACTCAAAGCATAATGTTGAGCAAAAGACTAAATACGTCTGCCCCCCCCCCCCCCCCCCTATTCGACATTTCATCCTGTGCCACCTAGGAACAGTACTAGATCTCAAAACGTAGACAAACCTTCGAATAAAAATTTTCCTAAGGTTGTGAGTTCGACATGCCATTTTTACTGCTCCTATTGTGATGTCTATGGACATTATCTTGATGGTTGTTATTCCAAATGTCTATGTAATCTAGTCTATAACTCTACTATTTACCATAACTTCAATTATTCTAGGAGAAGCCGAAACAACTATGTCCTTCCTAGACAGCCATACAAGAATTCTAACTGTCGTAATAGAAGGAAAAGGACTAATACTAAAAGACCATCATCAAGAAGGAACCCTAGATTCTTTTCTAAACTAATTGCTCAAACTGTTTATAATACTGATAAATATGCGCAAAAATGTTTTAAAGAAAAGACAGAAGCTCGTAAGTTTTATTAAATACAAGCTAATAAGTGAAAATTGAAAACTAGAGCAATTTGGGTTAGAAAAGATGATCTATTACCCTATTTGAAATGCAACATTGTGATCAGTGGTTTTAAAGCTGAACATACGATAAGTGGATGGTATTTAGACTCAGGTTGTTCCAAACATACGACCGGGAATGATTCCAAACTTTCAAACAAAATTAACTTCTCCGGAGGAAAAGTCTTGTTTGGAGATAGTGTATCAATCCAGATCATTGGTAAAGGAACACTCCATGAAGAAGGATTACCCATTCTTAAAGATGTTCTCTTGGTAAAAGGTCTTAAAGACAATTTACTATGTATAACACAATTTTGTGACTCAAACCATACTGTCACTTTTTCAAAGAAAAATTGCAAAATTTTAAATGAAAAAGGTGATTGCATTATTATAAGACTCCGTACTCCGGATAACTGTTTCACAGTCAATTGAAGTACAGAGGTTTGTAACATTGACATAATGCATGACAATGAGATATGGCATAATAGGTTGGGTCACATTAATTATAATAGTCTTGACAAATTGTGCTCCCAACAGATAGTTAGAGATCTTCCTAAGATCAAACCAATTTCAAAAATTGTTTGTAGTCCATGTCAAGAAGGGAAAATTTTTAAGGTTCCCCACAAGAAAGTTCAAGAAGTTCTATCCACTAAACCTCTAGAACTCATCCATATGGGCCTAATGGGTCCTTCTCGTACTGTTAGTCTTTGCGGTAGCAGTTACATCCTTGTTATGGTTGATGACTTCACTCAATTTACCTGGATTTCCTTTTTAAAACATAAATCAGAAACCTTTTGTCAGTTTTTAAAAATCTTAGTTCGTATAGAAAATGAAAAGGACACCCAAGTAGATAGAATTCGTAGTGATGGAGGAGGAGAATCCATATATTCAGGTGACATTGAATATTATGACTATAATGGTTACAAACATGAATTTAGTGCTCCTAAGATACCTCAGCAAAATGGAATTATTGAGCGTAAAAATCGCACTCTTCAAGAAATGGCCCATATGATGATTCATGCGAAGAACCTACCTAAATATTTTTGGGTAGAATCCATTCGTACCACCTGTCATATAATCAATCGAGTCTACTTAAGGAAAAATACCAAACAAACATCCTTTGAGATTTGGTATGGGAAGAAACCTAACCTAAAATATTTTTGAACCTTTGGTAGCACCTGTTATGTCTGTAAGGACAGAGAACATCTGTCTAAATTTGAAACCAGAGGAGATAAAGCCATTTTCTTATAATATTCTCCAAATAGTAGAGCCCACCGTGTCTACAGTGTTCGTACCAAAACCATGATGGAATCCATTAATGTGGTTGTAAGTGACACTAATGTTGAAAGTAAGACCAAAGAACCAATTATAGTGGATGAGTTCGAAAATATTTTAAATTATGACTCTCCAAAAATAGTTAAATCCTTACCAACTGATACCCCTGAAGTAACTAACTGGGTTTCCAAAGATCATCCTTTAGATAATGTAGTTGGTAATCTTACTGAGCCTATTCATACAAGATCTCAACTTCGTAACATTGCTCATTTTGCATGCTTTGTGTCTCTTATTGAGCCAAAAACTGTAAATGAAGCCTTGAATAACACTTTGTGGATAAGTGTTATGCAAGAGGAACTTCTTCATTTTGTCATTCATGATGTATGGTATCTTATACCCAGGCCTAAAAATAAAAGGGTTTTTGGCACAAGTTGGATTTTTAAAAATAAGACTGATGAATCTGGGATGAATATTCAGAATAAAGCTAGATTAGTTGCCCAGGGATACTCTCAGATTAAATGAATAGATTTCGAGGAAACTTTTTCTCCTGTCACTCGCCTCGAATCTGTTCGCTTACTTTTAATAATAGCTTGTCGTTTGCACTTCACACTATATCAAATGGATGTTAAGTGAGCCTTCCTTAATGAAATTTAAATTGAGGAGACCTATGTAGAATAACCCAAAGGGTTCATTGACCCTTATCACCCAAATTACGTCTATGGTCTTAAAAAAAGCTCTTTACGGGTTAAAACAAACTCCTAGAGCTTGGTATGAGCGTTTATCCACCTTTTTTTTAGACAACGAATTTAGGAGAGGATGGAATGACCAAACCTAGTTTGTCAAACATTTTGACAATAATATTACTATAGCTTAAGTTTATGTTGACGATATCATTTTTGGATCCACCTCCCCTTTAAAAGTTAAGACCTTCTCGGACATTGTGCACAAAGAATTTCAAATGTCACTTATAAGAGAGTTACAATTCTTATTTGGGATCCAAGTTAAACAAAATTGAGATGGATTATTTCTATTGGAATCCAAATACGCTTTAGAAATTGTAAAGAAGTTTGGCCTAGAAATAGCTAAAAAAGCTAGGACTCCTATGAGTACATAAGTCAAACTTTCTAAAGATGAGAATGGGAAATCAATTGATTCTACCGTGTAACGTAGTATGATAGGAATCTTACTTTACCTTACTGCATCCATCCTGATATCATGTACTATGTCTGCGTGTGTGCCCGATATCAAAACAATCCTAAAGAGAGTCAACTATTGTGCGTTAAAAGAATTATCAAATACATTAAAGGCACTCTAAACTTAGGACTTTAGTACACTAAAGACACTTCTAGTACTATAGTAGGTTACACCGATGCTGATTGGGCCAGGTGTACCGATGATAGTAAGAGTACTTCAGGAGTGTGTTACTACATTGGTAACAATTTGGTAGGATGGAGTAGTAATAAACAAAACTGCACTTCCTTGTTTACTATCGAATCCGAATATATTACAACATGAAGTTATTGTGCTCAATTACTTTGGCTGAAACAAATGCTGAAAGATTACAGTATAACTGTAGATAAGTTACATATCTATTATGATAATCAAAGCGCGATTAATATTTCTAAAAATCCAGTTCAGCACTCTCGTACCAAACATATTAAAATCAAATATCATTTCATACGTGAGTTAGTTGAATCTAAGGAGTTAGAAATTAATTACATACCTACTGAATTACAATTAGCTGACCTGTTTACTAAACCATTAGACTTTGTTCGATTTGAATCTTTACGCAAATCTATTAGTATGGTTATATCAGAACAATGATTTATTGTTTCCTACTTGTTTGCTTTGCCCTTTGTCCATTTGAGACAAAATGGGGGAGAAATTTGAGTGCTCATGGACTTTTGGTGTATTCTCAACTGAAATTATTGATCTTAGTTATCTTATTTTCAGGAATCAGTACCTTCATTTGCAAGAGAATTTTGATAGGGTATTGGTCTATATCTAGTTGAGTTATGTAATTTTCACTTTCTAGGATATTTGGTAGATAAATTTTTTGTATAGGACTAAGTTTTTCTTATTCTTTTGTATCCCTAAAAGTCCTAGATGACTCAAAGGAGATTTTGTCTCATATTTCCAAAGGGGGGGATTAAATCACCCTATATCTTTGACTCGCTTGAGTCTATGTTATATAGGTGCTCATCTAGTTTGGAAATAGTGACAAAATTGAGTCATACCCTTTCAAACCAACAAGCCTTCAGACTCTTCATTTTGATTTCCTCTAATAGTCCAAAGGTATAAACACCAACACCACACCTAGGATCATTTATGTGTTACATATGAGATTACATTCTTCATAATATGACGGTGGGTGAGTTAAATTCCTTTAAAATAATTTTTCCAGAATTTTTGGGATATTTTTTAAATAATTTCTAAGTTTTTTTTTAACAATTTTTAGAAATTTAAAATTGGCTTTTACAAAGTTTATGGGTTGATTTGTAAATTCATTAAGCTGTTAAAAACTTGCTTGGGTAGAAACCAAATGCGCTTGATAATTCTGTGGGTACAAATTGAATTTTTGAAAGTTAAAAAACACGCATTTTACAAGCTATCACAGCCTTACATGTGTTAATCTCACAACGGTTGGATTTTTTTTCTTGACATCTCATTCCTGTGTTTGATTGTGAACAGCTGGATTATTTTAATCTATGGCCTGCATGCGTTTTTACCCGATCCTTTTGTTTTTGCTTAAACCAATCAGAGGATTTATAATTGCGGTGCATTGTTAGCAATCAGATTTACCTTGATCACTTAAGACTTAATCGTTACCGTTCATTTGCTTTGAAGTTCCAGAGGCTTCCATGGCTTAGTATAAATATATACCTTATGTTTTTTGATTACAATCTTTTGCTTTCCTCACTTTTGAGAGAAAATAAAGAGAGAAGAGAGAGAGAGAAAGAGAAAAATAAAACCCTAAACTAAACTCCGGCCAAATCGCACCAGAAAAATATTTCTGAGAGTGTGTTAGTTCAAGAGTTATGAAGATCATTCCTCTTCTGTCCTTTATCACTTTTCCAACTTAATCACAACAGTTTGATCTCATTTTCTTTCAAAGAAAAATGAGATTGACGCTCTGTGATACATTCCACATTTATCTCTCTCTGTTTTAATTTCTTATTATTAGAAATCATAATTTTGTTGGCTATGTTCAATTATTATGTATTCAAACCCTAAAACCAACAAAACAGTTTCTGATTTTAGTTTATTTGAACATTCAGACTCAGATCTAGTTTAAGATCTTGATTGGGGATTTACACTTTCACACATTTCACATATTGTGAAATAGTTTGTATATTTTCAAAATAAGAAAGTGTTTAGGATCTTGGCTCATGTTAATAGAAAGATTCCCTCTTGATATGTGGATATATTAAAAGTTCCAAAGTCTGATAATTTTGATTAAACTGGTTCTAGAAATATTTACATATTTATGATCTGTTTGTAATTTGATTAGCATCATGTCTCTAATTAAGTGTGTTTGAGTTGCATGCATGTGATTTAGAGCACATCACCACTTATACCTTCACACTACTACACTGAAAAGTATTGGTATGGAGATCTTAGAATTTTGAGTCAACGTAAAGCTAAAAGGAGTGGAGTTACAAAGCTGATAGAACATCAACAACATCAGAGCCTTGGGAGAAGTCAGAAAATTCAGAGGAGTTATTACATTTCTAAACCTAGAATTAGGTCTGATTCTGTGTTTTGATTGTTATATAGTTTGTAAACTATTACTTTATTTAGAAGATTTTTACTTTTGAGGTGTAGAGACCTCCGTGGATGTTTCCCCAATTAGTTGGGGTTTTACCACGTTAAAATTGTACTGTATACTTCCTCTTCCTCCCATCCCTTTCTTGAGGCTGTGTTTATTTAACTTCTTTATAAGTTTTGGTTTTCAAAACTGGTAAACATATACCTTAAATGACTCGTTCATACTGTTTTACACATCTTGTGTTAAAAATTTATTTTAAGAAAAGAGTTTCTTCAACAAATTGTTCGGAGCCACTTAGATGTTTAATCTTGAATTAAACGACTTAAGTGGTATTTTTTCAGCTTCATTGTCTTATTGATCGACCATCATTGTGTTGGTTGGCATTCCTTGTGTTGGTCGGTATTCCTTGTGTTGGTCGATAAATTTATTAGTAATGAGAATAAAATATGCTTCTTCGTTTTAACCATTTTTGAGCAAACCATCCAATTCCTTTCAAATCATGGAACGCTTCATCATCACGTACAATACCTATAAAGTTTTGAAGTTGATCTCCAACTTCCATGAGCTCTATTGATGAAAATTAATCCAAATAGAAGTTTACAAACTAAAGTAATCTTTCTTTATCAAATGGAGAAAATGAATCGCTTAGATCAAGATATGACATACATTAAAGTAACTCCGTATTCACCTCATTAATGCAACTATTCAACTTTTAAAGTTGCATTTTTATAACATGATAGTAATGAAGATTTATCCTTTCTTCAGTTCTACGACATGATCCTCCACAAATTACAAACAAGTCTTCTATATTTTCTATGTGTATATCAATGTTGATGTAAACAACTAGATTTGATCTAATTTTATAATCACAGATAAAATGTGTAATGATAAATAAAGACAGAGAGTTTTTAAAGTGGTTAAGCTATGTAAGAAAGCCTACGCCCACGGTTATTTTATTGATTTTAATAGTTACAGAAAGCTAGGTACTCTTGTAGATAAGAATTTCCTATAATTCGTTCGATTGTGCCCTTGATGAAAGGGATATAATGTATTTATAGTGACCCGGAGGTCAAGAGTTGGAATGTCAAGGGATGGAATGCTTTTATATAATTAAGAGTTTACATCCTTACATAATAAATGTGGTGATTGGTTATATAAACCACTTGTAGTATGACCTTTGGTATGATGACGCTTCATTGTCTTGTTGGTCGGCTTTCTTTGTGTTGGTCGGCATTACCTGTGTTGGTCGGCAAAGTTACTATCTACTGACTAGAATTTTGGCCACGTTGGAGGACACATATTTACTTTTGATTGGTTCACGTAGTTGGATAATTTTTGGCATCAACAATCATGATTATTAAAAAATGAAGAGACTTGATTCAACAAAGCATTAAAATTCACCCAATAAATCATGTGCTTTAATTATTTGGTCTGCAAGTGCCCCATCCTCTTCAGTAACCTCAAGTACATCAATCATCGATGGAAACAAACAAATTAAACTTATTAGTGTACCATATTGTGAACCCCAATGTGTTTCCCTCGCCCATTTGAATGTTATTTTTTAGTTTAAACCCTTAACTATCTCGCGCTCGCCACTATAAATTACTTTAATAATCTTTTCAAATTGTTTTTCTAAAAGTATATCTCTATATTTATAGGAGGCTCCAACAAAATTAGATAAAATTTCAATTTTGTTAAAGAAAAAACCAATGATCTTTTATTTTTTGATACCTCCACTAGTGTCAATTTTAATTGATGAGAAAAATAATGAACATAGAAAACAGTTTTGTGTTTAATCAAAATCCAAATTTTGATACCATTAAACTCTCCTTGCATATTTCTAGCCACGTCATAACCTTACCCACATATACTTGGCATACACAACCCATGTTTGGAAAGAAGTTACTCAATACCTGCCTTAAGTGATAATGATGTAGTGTCACAGACATGTACAATGCCAAGGAAATGTTCAACCAAAAATCTTTCTTGGTCCATGTACCTTAAAGACATCTATTTTCTCCTTCACAGATATATGGGGAACTCATAAAATAGAATGGAAAATAACTCATCCCTAATATCTCGAATGATGACTTTGGCGGTTAAATCTACAACAGCATTGATGATGTCTTTTTAAATTACGCGTGATATAATTTTATGACTGTCGGGAGAATTCTTTAAGACAAATTTTTTTTATAGCTTCACTACGATCGGTAAGGAATTGAAGAAGTTCAAGAAATTTTCCTCAATTTGATGAACCTTCGGACTTATCATTCCCGCATATTGCCAACCCTTATCTTAAAAGACACTTAAGGCAATCAAATGATGCAGTCAAACGAATATGATAATTAGTTCGAGCTTGATTGGACTGATTAGACAAATGCACTTCTATATGTCGATCTTGGTTCATTAGGTCCCAATAAACATTCAAGAATTAATTGTGAATAATAGTATGACCCCTAACACGATCTTTCAACTTCACGTTTTTTTAATTTGAAAATCCCTCACTAAAAAATGTTTCACCACTTCCTTACGTCCCCTTTCTTGGTTTTGAAAAAATTGCAAACCAAACAATATACGGCTTTCGTTGTTATGTTGTACTCCAGCCACCTCCCAAATTCATTAAACCATGCCAGAATAAATCTATGTTTATCAATTCAAAATTATTTCTATGGAAAACTGTTATTTTTAAGTTGATAAGGGCCCCTTTGTAGATATGCTCGTCGAACTTTCTCAATTTGTTTAGAGTGACCATAATCGTAAATACTTTTTCTCAAAGCATGATCAGTTGAGAGTTCATCTAAATTGATCGTAGTACACGAAGACGGGGGAATATTTGGTGATTTTTCAACAAATTGATCTTGAATTTTCACATTTTTAGACCACACATTCCAAGAATATTGAACTTCGGATTCATAATATGTTTCATCAATTCTTTTTTGTTTGAAATATTGTTCCATGACTACCTAAAATTACAATTTAAACATTTAGTTAAACTAATTTGACACATTCTGCCTAAAAATAAAAATATATTTAACATATTTAGTATAAAAATTAAAATTCTTCCCAAATACTAGCATTAAATAATACACATTTAGCATTAACAATAAGTTAATAACAATAAGTCAAATTTTAATTTTAATAAGTTTGTTTTTTATATCAATATTAATAAGTTAATAACAATAACTTAATGATAATAAGCTAACTTTTAATATTAATAATAACAATAAGGGTATGGTTGCGACCCCCGGACGTATGTTTATGACCACCTCCATTGTTTTTTTATTACATTTTGGGTTTGGTTCTGAGATTCCAATTTGGTGGCCAAGTGTAGTGTGTGGTACACCTGGAGCTCCATAGCACACGAGGGAGGCATCCATGAGGCCCTACTATGGGGAAGTTGTATAAACATATATATTGAGTGATATATATATATATATATATATATATATATATATATATATATATATATATATATATATATATGAAATAATTGTGAAAATACCTAATTATAGCATGTGTGTAACAACCCCTATTTTCTCACGTCGAGGCTGGCCAGGCACGAAACACCGAAGATAGGGCTTGCTTGTCAATTAATACCATTCTTAGCACAAAGTAAATATAAATAAGTTATTTTCCAAAAAACTCTGCATTTGTAAAAGGAAGCACATACACAACAGTCCAATAATCCAAACCACCATCATAACAATAAAATACAACTAGAGTAATAAAATCCCAATCGACATAAAATAAAAGAGTATCGGGCTTATTCCCTTACAAATGTTCCAAATAATAAATGATTGAAGCTAAAAAGTCCATATGCTAGAAACAACAGAATCTGAATCTAGAGAGCAAGCGAGATCGCGGGACTGTTACACCACAATCCAACTATCCATGTCTAGGAGCACCTGGGGGGAGAAAACATTTATATTTGGGTCAGAGCTCTGGGTGTGCAAGAATTAACTTGAAAAATATATGAATGTCATAATACAGTCGATGAACAATAATTATTCCCCCTTTCGTCATTCACATGCTTATAACATCTCACCTCTCATCTAAGTGTGATATCGTTCACACCACAATAAATCCCAAATAATGAATGGTGACATCAACTCTATTTTTAAACATGTATATAGATAATTAATTATTTAAATGTAATTCTTACATTTTATTTCCAAGCATTCACTTATCCTAGTCTCATTATTCTTTCAATTAAGGCATAAACATATATTATGTATTATAGGGTATCATGCATAAATATTGTCCATTTCCTTGGACAATCAAATTTATTTAATTCCAGTCCGGTCAAATAATGTATATATATATATATATATGTGTGTGTGTGTGTGTGTGTGTGTGTGTGTGTGTGTCATTTCATGTATTTTGACACATAAGGGCATCTACCATTGGTGTCTATTCGTACTCTATTGGCAAGTCCAGAGGAATTACCGTATTCCTAAGCGGACATAACAAACACACATACACATTGGGGGCGGTCCCTACGCAGGATACCTGTATACAGCCCATACCCAACGGTGATATAGGAACGGTTAGCGCCAACACCTACCTCTAGTGGGTGGAGCCTCCACGTAGTACCTACACGGCCTACACATCGTCAAGCCCACCTATGCCGACATGTGGTACATGGCCCAAACGCGCGAACCCTCGAGTCGATAGGATAGCCCACGAATATGGTATGTCCACGTAATTACATTGTAGTACATATTATTTATCTATATAATATGCATAGAAAATTTCTCTATAATTACCTTAATGAGTTCAATTAAAAAGATCCACGACATTTCTCATTTATAACAATTATCATCGAATAAAAAATTATTTAACCATCTAGCTAAAGATAATTATTATTTATTTAGGTGGGAGTGAGTCATTAGTCCTTAAATTAATTACCCACTGTACAAAAGTTCCCCCTCTAAAATCTGATTTTTCTGCCGCCCAAAGGGTATAAAAGTTAGGCTATTCAACTGAAAATAATGCAAAGCAAAAAAGGATGAAAAAATCAAAATTCCGTCCCATCGCTCGAACAGCTGGAGGTCTCATTCGCACGACATGGCATGTCGTTCAAACGACATGCCACGTCGTTTGAATGACGCCTTGTCTCCTTCCTCCGTCTTTCTCAGTTTCTGGGTTTCCCAGATTTCCAAACTTCTTAACTTTTTTTTTACAGCATACGAGTTTAACAGTTTCATGCTCAAATTTCCAATAACAGTCCCAACCAAAAATCATAATATACCCAATTATTTAAGGACTTAAGTCTCCGACATTCAATAGTGTTCATTTTATAAGAAGGGCATTTATTTGGGGGGAATTTATATCTAGAATTCAGCCCATAAATTATCATTAATTATCTCTGTAGTTATTTACCAATTGTTTCCAAATAATTATCAAACTTAAGGAAATCTAATCATCAATATACAGACTTCGATTCCTAATTTCGAAAACAATCTCTACATGTTCATCCTTCCTCTACATGTGGGTTTTCATCATCAAATCAAACATAATAAATCTTAAACATCATAAACCTTAATTTTCAGAAATCTAAAGGGGATAAAATTATGCAATGAGAAATAAATTAGTAACATAGATTATGCAAGAAAATTATTGCTTTTAATTTTGTAGGGGAGAAACCCTTGAAAGCTTTAGATTCCTCTTTGTTCTTGCCTTTTTTACTTCTCTTGGTATTTATCCCTTCTCTCTCTCGTGGCTACTACTTTAGGTTTTGATTTGTGACAATCGGGGAGTGGTTTACCCCCACTTAACCACTCAATTAATGCTAATCCAGAGTTGGGTCAAAAACCCAACTTTTGGATCCCAAACGGACCCGAATCCATAACCCAATAAGCCCAAAAGTTACCCAACCTATATGCTATTGACTCGGGTGTGACACCCCGACTAATTAAATACCGGGTAGCTACTCCTTTATTAAATTAATTCAAAATGCCAAGTTGGCTCAGTTAATAGAATCACTGTCGAAAACATTTTATTATTACTAACCACCTAGTATTTAAAGTAAGTTGCCAAATTTTAATTAAAGTCTGATTAACATGCAACAAGTGTAATGAAGAAATAAATAACACCATTCACCATACTGAAGTAAAACGAATAACCATCACAATAGAGTAAATAAAGTCTGGAGGAAAACTCCTCACTACAATCCCATACTGAAATAAATAGCCGAAACTGAAATAATACATGCTAAAGTCTGAAAACTGAAATGTAAAAGATGTCTCTAAATAGAAATGGGCAACATGCCCTACAACTGATAGATAGTGACTCTGGAATCCAAAAGATAGAAGCGTCTACATGCAAATCCCTATAGCTTCCACAAACAGCTACAGCTCGTCACCTGAATGAGAATCCTATGCTTGGTGTCCCTGTGGCTGGGCACCTAAAATGGTTTTACAAGAAAAAGAGATTTGAAAAGCAAACGGGTCAGAGCCCGAATGTGGAGTTATATTTTAAAAACCTGCAAGTGCTTTAAAAACATTTAAAACATTAAATGCAAAGTACATGTTAGGACGTGCACTCACATTATATTCTCACCTCTCGTCTAGTGTGCACTCCTAACGCAAATACCCATCTACAACGATATAAACCACTAGCTAAGTAACGACATATCTAGCTAGACTGCCAAAGGTCCTACCCACAATACTTGGTTCCATTAACATAATAACGCTTTTAATTGAATAGGGTTTAACGTAAACTCAGATACTCAATATGCAATATATATAACTAATCAGTTAACTCGCTATATTTCTCGAAACAATACCGTAATATATTTACAACATTAACATGAGGATTCTTATTCATTAAGTGTATATTATTCACATCATAAATATACAATACAAGCACCCCGAGAACTAAGCTGCGGTGCACACATACTCTGCTATCCATCCCGGTACATCACGTACATAAGGATCACATATTCCGAATCTCTCAGGAATAGTTCAGATAACACAAATCACAAAATAGTGGAGGCGAACACAGTCACCATCACGTGGGTCACGCACATACCTACGCTCCCACGGTCAGCGGACTTATTAATATCCCAATAAGTCTTTCTATGACCTATGTTCATCGAGGTACCAGTCTATATCCCCCCCGTAGGCACACAAGGATTAGAGGGTCCTAAGCGAACGCAACCTCCCGTGATAGCAAGTATGGTAGGTATGTCATACACATAATCATATACCCATACTAAGTAAACACACTTCTTAGTAATACCGTATTTTAATCATAGTACATATTCTCATACTAACTTATACTTATCACAATTCATACTGTTTCGGTTTGTAATTGTACGCGCCATGATTATCTCACGTCGTAGTAGACACTCACGTCTCAACCCAAACCGTCCATGTAATACACTCTCATATGTAAATTCCTTCTCATAAATACCCAAATGTCCCAATTCTATCATTACTACATCTACGGAATGATATCTATAACCTCGAACAGGTTTACAGAACTCCAAAAGTCAAAACAGTCCAAAAAGGACCAAACTGTCAACTCGTTAGAAGTCTCGTTCGAACGAGGCTGTTCGAACGAGATCCCTCTGTCAACTCGTTAGAAGTCTCGTTCGAACGAGGCTGTTCGAACGAGATCCCAGTTCGTTCGAACGAACTGTTCCTTCTAACGATATCTCGTTAGAATGAGATATCGAACGAGATCCCTTCTCGTTAGCAGCGACTGGTCAACTCATTAGAAGCTCGTTCGAACGAGTTCGTTCGAACGACCTGGGGGCTGCTTCTAACGAGCTACCAGCTTCGGCCCAGATTTTTCCCCAAATCGTTTTTCATCCATTTTAACACCTCAAATCTTCTAAACTAAGTCCCAACAATCGTTTAAAGGTCTATAGTTAATACTAAACATATATAATTACATCCTAACATGTTTTTAAGGGATCAATCCATCCTAACATCAGTTAAATTTACAGCTTTCTACACTTTTTCCAAATATCTCAAGAACATGAACCCTAACTACATATCATCATCAAATCCCAGAATTTAATTCATTTTTCTTTCACCCAATCATGTATTAACATCAAATTAATTGTCTCCAAACTATTCTACATGCAATTTATCCTCAATATTCAGAACCTAAGTCCAATTAATCATGGGTTTTCATTCATCTTCCAATAACAATAATAAATCTTCAATTTTCTAACATAGAAAGAACATTTGCTGAAGTTAAACATAATTAAACCACTTACCTTGTTTGTTTCCGGGTTTGGTGTTGATTTGGTGAAGAATCTCTGCAGAATTGTCTCTCTCTCTCTCCTTCTCCAAGCTCCTTCTCTAATGGTGGCTTAAGGTGGCTAGGGTTTTGATTTGGGAACTTAGAAAACCTAAATGATAACCTACGTAGCTTTCTAGGTTTATATGGTTTGGTTAATGGGCTTAATGGGTTAAATCCACATCAGATTTACATCTCTAATTTTCGTCACTTTTAATTCCTCAAAATGTAAAATTACCAAAATACCCTTTAAGTTGCAGGTATGGCCTAAAAATATCCCGGGACCCAAACTATACCCCCGGCTAGTGTTTTCTGACTATCTCGACCCTTCCGGACGCGTTGGCGCACTCAAAACGACCATACGGATTATAGATTTTAAATTCATTATTATCATCAAAATATTATACCGTGACGCGGCGGTCCCACGCGTCTCAACAAAATACAAAATTTCTAAAATGCCATATATAAATCTCACGACAAATTTTATAATACCAAATACATATATAATCATATATGTACATAATCAAATACCAATCCGCATCTCATTAGTATATATAACCCGGATTAATTATCAATTAATACGCATTTAATTAATTAATCCCAAAAATAAATATAGTCAAAAGTACGGGGTATCACATACTTCCCCCCTAATAACTGAATTTCATCCCAAAATTCAAAACTAGAAAGTACCTGCTAAAAACAGCTCTGGATAACGCTCGCGCATCTCATCCTCGCGCTCCCATGTGGACTCCTCGACATTGTGATGTCGCCACTGAACACGCACTAACGGGACTATTTTTTACCGCAGTTTCCTCTCGCTTCGGTCCAAAATAGAAATTGGCCCCTCCTCGTAGGAGCTATCCGACTGGAGATCGATGTCCTCCACAGCAATGTGGGAATGGGCCAAATTATCTCTAAGGTATTTCCTCAGCGAGGAAATATGGAACACGTCGTGAATCCGATGCAAGTGCTCCGGTAGTCCAAGTCTATACGCAACCGGTCCGATCCGCTCAATAATAGGAAACGGCCCCACATATCTCGGTGCCAACTTCCCCTTCTTCCCGAAACGCATAATTCCCTTCATAGGAGATACTCTGAGCAAAACCTGGTCCCCCACTTGGAACTCCCTGAAAAACCTCTTCGCATCAGCATAACTCTTCTGCCTGTCTTGAGCTACCCGAATGCGACTCCGAATCAACTCAATCCTTGACGAAGTATCCTGAATCACTTCCGGCCCAAGTAGTTTGTTGTCCCCCACTTCCAACCAACATGATGGGGAACGACAAGGCCTACCGTACAACGCCTCAAACGGAGCCATGCCAATAGTGAACTGATAGGAGTTGTTGTAAGAAAACTCCACCAGTGGAAGGTACTTCTCCCATCCACCCCCGAAGTCAATAATGCATATGCGTAGCATGTCCTCCAACATCTGATTGGTGCGCTCTGTCTGCCCATCGGTCTGCGGATGATAAGCCGTACTCAACCGCAATTCCGTGCCCATGGCCTCCTGGAAACTCTCCCAAAATCTCGAAACAAATATCTTGTCTCTGTCAGACACGATATTTAGGAGCACACCGTGAAGTCTCACAATCTCTGAAATGAAGAGTTGGGCATACTGTCCCGTAGTGTAGTCAGTCCTTACGGGTAAGAAGTGAGCGACCTTGGGCAACCTGTCCACAATTACCCAAACGGAGTCGTGACCCCTCTGCGACGTAGGCAACCCCGTGATAAAGTCCATGGATATGCTCTCCCACATCCATATCGGAACCTCCAATGGATGTAACAATCCTGCTGGTCTCTGATGATCCACTTTTACAAGCTGACAAGTGGAGCATTTCGAGACAAACTCAGCGATATCTCTCTTCATACCGCTCCACCAATATTATCGTCTCATGTCTTGGTACATTTTATCCCCTCCGGGATGTACCGCGAACCGTGAGACGTGCGACTCTACCATCACATCGTGCCGTAATTCTTCCCCTTCCGGAACTACCAATCTCCCATTGAAGCGCAATCCCCCGTCTGAGCTAACGGTATAGGACTCGACTCCCTCTGCAAGTAATCGAACTATCTGCTCCTGACAGAACGAGTCATTAGCTTGTGCCCGTACTACTTTGGTGACAATCTGCGGTGTAACGGTCATCACAGACATGAAAGATCGGGCCACTGCATCCTGGTGCCCCAATTCCTTCCACTTTGCTTTCCACACCTCTGCCACCTCATCTGCTAGCCTACGGCTCAACGCGTCTGCTACCACGTTAGCCTTACCCGGGTGATACTGGATGTCGAACTGGTAGTCCTTCACAAATTCAAGCCACCTACGCTGCCGCATATTCAATTCCTTCTGCGTGAACAGATACTGTAGTGACTTGTGGTCCGTGAACAGCTGAAACTTCTCCCCCAAAAGATAGTGCCTCCAAATCCGTAAGGCAAATACCACTGCCGCCAACTCCAATCATGCGTGGGGTAATTCTTCTCATGAGGCTTAAGCTTTCGGGAAGCATAAGCTATGGCCTGTCTCTCCTGCTGCAATACACCTCCCAGTCCTTGCAAAGACGCATCGGTGTAAACCAAATACTCAACTCCCGGTCTCGGCAATGCTAACACAGGTGCTGAGGTCAATTTGTCCTTCAATTCATCGAATGCCAACTGACAGGCATCACTCCAGATGTAGGGCACACCTTTACGAGTAAGATGTGTCAAAGGACCTGCTATCTCCGAGAAACCCCGAATAAACCTCCTGTAGTATCCTGCTAGACCCAAGAAACTACGAATCTTCGTTGGTGTCGTGGGCTGTCCCCACTCCCTCACCGCTGATACCTTTCCCGGATCAACTGATATTCCCTGGTCGGAAATAATGTGACCCAAGAACTGGACTTCCTTCAGCCAAAACCCGCACTTCTCATATTTTGCATACAGCTCGTTCTGACGAAGTGTCTGCAAAACCTGCCTCAAATGCTCGGCGTGATCCTCCTCTGTCTGAGAGTAAACCAGAATATCATCAATGAAGACAATGACAAACTGGTCTAGGAAATCCCTGAACACTCTGTTCATCAAGTCCATAAACACTGCTGGAGCGTTGGTCAAGCCGAAAGGCATAACCCGAAACTCGTAAGAACCATATCTCGACAAGAATGCGGTCTTCGAGACATCCTCCTCCCTGATACGCAACTGATGGTATCCCGATCTCAAATCAATCTTCGAGAAGAAAGAAGCTCCTCTCAACTGGTCGAATAAGTCATCGATTCGAGGCAACGGATACTTATTCCGTATCGTGACCTTATTCAACTCTCGGTAGTCCACACACAATCTCAGTGAACCGTCCCTATTCTTCACAAACAAAACTGGAGCGCCCCAAGGTGAGGTACTCCTGCGAATAAAGCCCTGACCTAACAGCTGCTCTATCTGATCCCGTAGCTCTCTCATCTCAGCTGGAGCCATACGGTATGGTGCACGTGCTATAGGTCTCGTACCTGGTAGCAAATCTATGACGAAGTCTATCTCTCGACTGGGTGGTAAGCCTGGTATCTCCTGAAACACATCCGAATACTCCCTGACAACCGGGATCGAATCTAAAGGAATCACAACTTCCTTAGAGGTATCCTCCTCTATGTAATACAGATGAGCGGTCGATCCTCCCTCTGGGCGAGGCATCGCCACTATAAACATCTCTTGCCCCGGAATGGCAAAAACAATGCTCCCGCTGAAGCAATCAATCATGGCCCTATATGCTACGAGCCAATCCATACCGATGATCACATCGTGAACATGCATGTCTAACACTAACATGTTTGCAGGCAATACCAAACCACCAATCTCTACCCCCACTCCCCGGCATATAAAGAAAATAAGTGACCCACTCCCTAGTGGTGAGTCGACACACGTCACTGTGCTCTCCGCCGTAGCTAATAATCCTAAAGCTTTCGCGAAGTGTGTAGCTATAAAACAGTATGTAGCACCCGTATCAAATAACACCCGACCCATAGTGCCATGGATAGGAAACGTACCCTCAATCGCGGGCGGTGCCTGTGGAACTGAATCCTGGTGGACGTTGTAGACACGTCCATACTGTAGCTGCCCCTGCTGAGCTGGGACTGCTGGAATGGGTGGCAATGCTGCCATCTGCGGTGGTGCGGGAAGAGCTGCGGGAAACATAGGCCTCTGTGGCCCCTGGCGAGAACCTTGCTGCTGCTGCTGTGGGGCCCTGCCCCTATCAGGACAATCCTGCTTCTTATGGCCAGTCTTGCCACAAGTAAAGCACTTACCTAGGAAGTTCCCTCCCCTCTGCCCCTGCTATCCCCGGCCCTGGTGGCCATTACCGTTCCTCCCTTGGCCCTGCTGGCCCTGATGAAACTGCTGCCCATTCTGCCCCTGTTGGCCCTGATGGCCATTTGGACCCTGATGGCCCTGACGGAAACCTCCATGTCCCTGCCTGTAGTTCCCTGACCGGAACCTCTTATTATCTCCCTGATGGGTACCCTGATCGTTCTGTCTCTGCCCCTGACCAGATTGTGCCCCGCTGGCACCATGTCCTCCAGTCCTGCCCTGATGGCTAGACTCCCCCGACCGCTTGCCCTCGGCCATATGAAAACGGTGGTCCTGGCAGTGTAACAATGCTGCGTTAACCACATCAGAATAAGTGGCCAACGATAGGTTCCCTAGCAGATGCTGACGGATCCTCCAGTTCAACCCGTCGGTGAACTTCTCAATCTTCTTCTTCTCTGTTGGAATCTCGTTTGGAATGATATTCAACAGGTTAGTGAACTCGGCCTCATACTCGGCCACTGTCTTGCCTTCCTGCTTCAAACTCATCAACTTCCTCCTCATCTCTGTATGAACTGCGGACGGAAAGTACTTGCGGTCGAACCGCACCCAGAACTCCTAAATCGTGAGGGTATCCCTCTCCTCCGCGGTGGTAATAGACTCCCACCACTGCAGTGCAGATCCCACTAGCTTGAAAGTAGCTAGCACCTGTTTTTGAACATCTGTGCACTCATGCATCCTCAAATTCCTCTGTATGTCCTTCCTCCATTGGCTCGAGACTACCACATCTGAGCTACCTGCAAACTCTGGCGGATGCGCTTTCTAAAAAGCGTCTCGCACACGCTCCCAAGCAGACGGGAATGCATTAACCTGTGCTGGCGCGCCAACCGGCGCCTGAGGCGGTGCCTGCTGAATCACGGCAATCGCGGCATTGACCGCTTGGGCTACTATAGCAGCAACCTCAGCGGCGTTCATCATGCCCTGAACTGGAGCGGGCTGGGGTTCGGGCGTTGCATTCCTGGGAACTCGTCATGCACGTCGTGGAGGCATCTGAAATGAGAACAAAGTTTATAAGTTCACGGTTATAAACTTAATATAGCTGAAGAACGAAGCATACACAAAAAGAGTACAACAGTCCTAAAATATAGGGCTCTATATCAAAGAAATGTAGCGGAAACATAATAGCCGTCAGATCCTAAAGGACACTAGAACCTGATGCTCTGATACCACCTGTGACACCCCGACTAATTAAATACCGGGTAGCTACTCCTTTATTAAATTAATTCAAAATGCCAAGTTGGCTCAGTTAATAGAATCACTGTCGAAAACATTTTATTATTACTAACCACCTAGTATTTAAAGTAAGTTGCCAAATTTTAATTAAAGTCTGATTAACATGCAACAAGTGTAATGAAGAAATAAATAACACCATTCACCATACTGAAGTAAAACGAATAGCCATCACAATAGAGTAAATAAAGTCTGGAGGAAAACTCCTCACTACAATCCCATACTGAAATAAATAGCCGAAACTGAAATAATACATGCTAAAGTCTGAAAACTGAAATGTAAAAGATGTCTCTAAATAGAAATGGGCAACATGCCCTACAACTGATAGATAGTGACTCTGGAATCCAAAATATAGAAGCGTCTACATGCAAATCCCTGTAGCTTCCACAAACAGCTACAGCTCGTCACCTGAATGAGAATCCTATGCTTGGTGTCCCTGTGGCTGGGCACCTAAAATGGTTTTACAAGAAAAAGAAATTTGAAAAGCAAACGGGTCAGAGCCCGAATGTGGAGTTATATTTTAAAAACCTGCAAGTGCTTTAAAAACATTTAAAACATTAAATGCAAAGTACATGTTAGGACGTGCACTCACATTATATTCTCACCTCTCGTCTAGTGTGCACTCCTAATGCAAATACCCATCTACAACGATATAAACCACTAGCTAAGTAACGACATATCTAGCTAGACTGCCAAAGGTCCTACCCATAATACTTGGTTCCATTAACATAATAACGCTCTTAATTGAATAGGGTTTAATGTAAACTCAGATACTCAATATGCAATATATATAACTAATCAGTTAACTCGCTATATTTCTCGAAACAATACCGTAATATATTTACAACATTAACATGAGGATTCTTATTCATTAAGTGTATATTATTCACATCATAAATATACAATACAAGCACCCCGAGAACTAAGCTGCGGTGCACACATACTCTGCTATCCATCCCGGTACATCATGTACATAAGGATCACATATTCCGAATCTCTCAGGAATAGTTCAGATAACACAAATCACAAAATAGTGGAGGCGAACACAGTCACCATCACGTGGGTCACGCACATACCTACGCTCCCACGGTCAGCGGACTTATTAATATCCCAATAAGTCTTTCTATGACCTATGTTCATCGAGGTACCAGTCTATATCCCCCCTGTAGGCACACAAGGATTAGAGGGTCCTAAGCGAACGCAACCTCCCGTGATAGCAAGTATGGTAGGTATGTCATACACATAATCATATACCCATACTAAGTAAACACACGTCTTAGTAATACCGTATTTTAATCGTAGTACATATTATCATACTAACTTATACTTATCACAATTCATACTATTTCGGTTTGTAATTATACGCGCCATAATTATCTCACGTCGTAGTAGACACTCACGTCTCAACCCAAACCGTCCATATAATACACTCTCGTATGTAAATTCCTTCTCATAAATACCCAAATGTCCCAATTCTATCATTACTACATCTACGGAATGATATCTATAACCTCGAACAGGTTTACAGAACTCCAAAAGTCAAAACAGTCCAAAAAGGACCAAACTGTCAACTCGTTAGAAGTCTCGTTCGAACGAGGCTGTTCGAACGAGATCCCTCTGTCAACTCGTTAGAAGTCTCGTTCGAACGAGGCTGTTCGAACGAGATCCCAGTTCATTCGAACGAACTGTTCCTTCTAACGATATCTCGTTCGAACGAGATATCGAACGAGATCCCTTCTCGTTAGCAGCGACTGGTCAACTCGTTAGAAGCTCGTTCGAACGAGTTCGTTCGAACGACCTGGGGGCTGCTTCTAACGAGCTACCAGCTTCGGCCCAGATTTTTCCCCAAATCGTTTTTCATCCATTTTAACACCTCAAATCTTCTAAACTAAGTCCCAACAATCGTTTAAAGGTCTATAATTAATACTAAACATATATAATTACATCCTAACATGTTTTTAAGGGATCAATCCATCCTAACATCAGTTAAATTTACAGCTTTCTACACTTTTTCCAAATATCTCAAGAACATGAACCCTAACTACATATCATCATCAAATCCCAGAATTTAATTCGTTTTTCTTTCACCCAATCATGTATTAACATCAAATTAATCGTCTCCAAACTATTCTACATGCAATTTATCCTCAATATTCAGAACCTAAGTCCAATTAATCATGGGTTTTCATTCATCTTCCAATAACAATAATAAATCTTCAATTTTCTAACATGGAAAGAACATTTGCTGAAGTTAAACATAATTAAACCACTTGCCTTGTTTGTTTCCGGGTTTGGTGTTGATTTGGTAAAGAATCTCTGCAGAATTGTCTCTCTCTCTCTTCTTCTCCAAGCTCCTTCTCCAATGGTGGCTTAAGGTGGCTAGGGTTTTGATTTGGGAACTTAGAAAACCTAAATGATAACCTACGTAGCTTTCTAGGTTTATATGGTTTGGTTAATGGGCTTAATGGGTTAAATCCACATCAGATTTACATCTCTAATTTTCGTCACTTTTAATTCCTCAAAATGTAAAATTACCAAAATACCCTTTAAGTTGCCGGTATGGCCTAAAAATACCCCGGGACCCAAACTATACCCCCGGCTAGTGTTTTCTGACTATCTCGACCCTTCCGGACGCGTTGGCGCACTCAAAATGACCATACGGATTATAGATTTTAAATTCATTATTATCATCAAAATATTATACCGTGACGCGGCGGTCCCACGCGTCTCAACAAAATACAAAATTTCTAAAATGCCGTATATAAATCTCACGACAAATTTTATAATACCAAATACATATATAATCATATATGTACATAATCAAATACCTATTCGCATCTCATTAGTATATATAACCCGGATTAATTATCAATTAATACGCATTTAATTAATTAATCCCAAAAATAAATATAGTCAAAAGTACGGGGTATCACATCGGGACCATTTTTAAAGGATTAATTCATCTGAACGAGTCCATATGAGTCCCAAAATATATTCCGAATAATTTATGTCGATAATATATGTATCGTTAGTTTGTGTTGCACATTAATTATGAATTTGTCTAATATTACCATATAAAAGGCACACACATGCACATTAAATTAATCATAACTAAATATAATTACATAACAATTTTGATTGTGCAATTACCAAATAGAATCATTTAATTACTTATTTTAGAAGAAAAAAATGCGGGGTATTACAATGTGTGTATTAATATTAACAATAAGTTAATAACATTAACAATATTAAAAAAATATTTAAAAATGAATGAAAATGTAATGAAATTGACCTAAAGGAGAAGCAGCTGAACCATGGTCCCACTAGTAGTAGAGCAGTCTGCTAGAGGGAGAGGGGTTGGGGTAGGGGCGCCAAAGAGAGAAGAGGAAAAGTTGTACCAAAGGGAAAAGAGGAGAAGAGCCACCGGAGTTAAGGAGGATAAGAGAGGTGAGAGAGGAAAAAATGAAATTCAAAGTGAAATGAGTTAAGGATGAGGCAACGGGTCTTAAACCTATGAAGAGAAAGAGAGGATTGAAATTTATTACGTTATTGCCCTATAAACTTTCATAACTCTTTAAAATATCATCTTTAACTTATTATTTTCACACAAAACACCCTTGAGCTTTTTTTCCCGGTATTTTTTTTTAAAATCTCAGTAGGAGACCCCCCCCCCCCATAGCCCTATACAAATTCCCCTGACCACACCACTATTTCAATTTAATTGGGACACAAACAAGACAACCAAAATGTAGATGTTCACTACATTATTTTAATATTATTATTTTTATATAATATTAAAATTTATACTATATATTTTTATTTAAAAAATTTAGTTTGTTTCGACTTGACAATTAGATAGGTGATTTGTGAAGTTTATTTAAAGTACAATATATTTTTTATTCTACTTTGATTTAAAAGGCCTAAAGTATTTACAATTATCTCTACTCTCTAGTACTTGTCATTTCACATTAAATATTTTCTAATATAAATGTTTCATTCTCACACACACACACACACACACACACACACACACACACACACACACAGAGATATATATATATATATATATATATATATATATATATATTGCGCATTTTATGGGATCCTTTAATAAAACTAGAAAAATTAGCTTTACTCCTCGTAGATATAATTTTTCGGTTAAAGACGCGATGCAAATATTTGAAAATAAGGTCCAACTATATTTAATATCGGTCATGTGTTAGTGTATATGTGATACATGAATTTTCATAATGTTGTAATCCCTCGTATTTCTTACAGCAATTTTATGAGGATCAATAGCGCTTTTCTGGAATTTACATCGGATTTTGTTATGGTGGATGTTTCATATTCGTTGTAGTTTTGCAATTTTGTATCTTCTGGAAAAAGATTTAAAATGCTACTATTTCTTTGACATGCTAGTAATGATATTTAATTCTAACGGATGGTATAGGTTAGTAGCAGGAATTGGCCACCTCCAATGTCAAAATATGCGGGGTGTTTCAGTTGGTATCAGAGTATGGCCTTAGGTCCGAGTGTTTTGAGTACGTTATAGCTTCCGTGTTACCGATCTTTGATTCTTCTCATTGATTTGTACTACCTAGGCTTTTGGATTAACATACATGTTGGTCTTGTATATGTGGAGAGATGGAGTTTATGCTAGAGTCGTTTTGCGCATTTTAGATTAAAAGTGAGTAGTGACCTTGGGTTAAATATTCACGGTTGTTATTAGAGATGAGATTTAATGTTGAACCATTCGAGGCAATGAATTTTGAGATAGAATCTAGGAGTGGTTAGTGGGGTAGTTAGGTATGATCCTTTTATTTTTACTTATGCCTAATACATATGTAAGGACAAATTTTCAAATGAGTCAATTTGTAATGTTGGCTTAATTCCGGACAAAACTAATTAAACAAAGAATTAGGTGCACAATAATAAAATATTTCTCCCTTAATAAAATCAAATCTCCCCCTAAGTGAAGCATGGGTAATCATAAGGCAAAATAAATATATCATTCAATTGTGTGAAGCAAGTCATGCAATGATAAAGTGTTCAACAACATCAGTACAATTAGTCCAAACTACGACCAAATGATATCAATTAAGATGCAATAATTTAAGTATAAGACAACAAGATCATCATAACACATGCCAATATAAATCAAAGATTAAGCATTAGGCAAACTCGGATTAAATGAAAATGTGAAGACTTAAAACACAAAACATATCATATATATAAAAACACATACACCAATTAAGCACAACTATATATAGGTATAAACGACCACAACAGATACAAACACATAAGCTTTACGCACTCGCATGGTATCAATATGTGTAAACACGGTGGTACGAAGAGAAGGGGTGTGAACTAGAAACAAGAGAAAATGGTTCAATCGCTCTAGCATGTCCAAGTAAATATATTTGACTACAATAATTTATCAACATTCGATTTATTTTTACATGTCAGATAATAACTCAAAAGGACAAACAAACACAATGCACACTTTCCTATCAACTTTGATGATTGTCGAATCAATAATGTCAAAATAATTGATCTCAACCAGGACATATTGTACAAACCCACCGATCTTCAACTAAAGACGCTAAAAAAATATATAATACTTATTTTTCTTTTTATTTTGAAGATATCTAATCTTTTACAGCATCAATGAAAAAAAATTGGCCTTGACTATTTTTCTATTTTTATTACCTCCCAATCTTTTCAGGCTCTTGTCAATGGTGGCCTTTCACGCAAAGAAGATTTCTCCTTTCATATCCCTTTCCTATGCACCCTCACATTTTTTTTTAAAAAATATCAAACAAACTCATGAGCATTGGTTTATATATGCTCAACTCCCCCTTAGTAAAATTATTTTTATGTATATGACAAGATTTTTAGGAGAACACCTCACTTAGCTCATGCGACATATGAAGTTAAATCCAAAAGAGCTCGTGAAAAGTGTGTGCAGAGGCCTATTCAAAGTGAATCCAACATGAAAATCAATTGCAATATACTTTATGTAAGCATGGATAAGAATAATACAAGCATTGAAAATCAAAAAATTAAATGTCCTAGTCACATGGATACATGGAAGGAATGGGATTCAAACACATTGATTGAAAAACCAAACTACACAAAAACCAAAAATATTTTTGAGTTTTTAAATTTATTTTCAAAATGATACAAAAAATTTTAAAAAATAAACTCAAAAGACAAACAGAATCTTTTTATATTTTTCTCATTAAGACCCCAAAAATGGAAAATCAAATACAAAGAATAAACACGTCATAACACTAGAGATACATATAACATGAAACATAAAACTAGTTTATGATAAATATGCAATCATAATCACTTATAAGATATAACATCGGATATATCAAGTGAAAGAGAATGAGAGTCAACAAGCCTAATATTTAACGCCTCCAAATCAGATCTTCTAACCCACATAGGTGTAACGTGACGAAATTAGGCTTGAGGAACCTTGGGGACACTAGCCTTAATCTTCCTAGTACCTTTTCAAAGATTATAACATAAACTCCTAAGATGACCTTTCCTACCACGGTATGTTCAAGTGAAGACACAACGAATGTTACCTTTAGGTTGACCTTTTCTAACTTTCCTAGCTTTGTTTGACTCTCTCAAATGCATGGTCATGTCTTTAGCAACCGAAGTATCTATGTCATCGAAGCCAATCCCACAAACTTCATATTTAATTCGAACGATTCCTACCATTTTATCTAACCTCTCCGACCTAGTCTCTATATCAAATTTGACATTACTTGAGTCTCTCTATTTTTCTTATAACTCAACAATCTTAGACTCGAGCAAATCTCTACACTCTTCTAACTTCAGAAGATATTTCTTTAAAGCCTCTATAAAACCATAAAGATTTTCTCTCTCCATCAACGTACTCTATCTGCTCTTTAAGAGTTCTCTCACGTGCCCTACGATCATCAATCAATTTAGAATTATCATATCCCATGGTATGTCCCTTCACCGTAGCTTTTAAACATAAGTTGGTATTTTTTAACTTTAACGACTTCGTATACAACTCCTGAAAGTCCATTTGAATCTCATTCTCATCCTCTTCATTTTTTTTCTTCATCATAGCTATCCTCACTCTCTTAGGAACCTAAAGACTTAACCTTGGATGCATCATATAGATGATCATCTTCATCGAGGCAAGACACTTTATTTAAGCTCACATAACCGGCCATGAATTCTGCGTAGTTGCGTTCAATAGGGTAATTAACATCCTCTTCCTACTAACTATCACTAAGGGTGGTATTTTTAAATTCGACTTCTTACCCTTCTTCCTTAGTCTAGTGGGACACTCACGAGAATAATGCCCAAAACCTTGGCATTCAAAACACTTGTCCTGGCCATCTACCTTCTTAGGACCATCCCCTTTATTCTTATAAAGGTCGACAAAGTTTGTAGGTTTCTTTTCAAACCTCATCTCAGTATCCTTCTCATCTCTAAGATTAACAAACTTCTTGAACTTCCTAGCAAATATAACTCTCTCTTCAGCATCAATCTCACCATCACAATCGAAATCTAACACGCCCACTTTACGAGGTTTCATGGTAATACCCTTTTTTCTTATTTGGATGACCCATGTTCATATCATATGTTTGAATATCACCTACAAGTTCTTGGACTCTCATAATGTCGACACCACCTAGGGAATCTAGTATGATGACTTTGGTGTTAATTATTCAAGCAATGACCTTAAGATTTTTCATAAAACTCTAGACTCGAGGATCATCTCTCCTAAGTTAAACTAGAAGTTGACAATATCCGACAACCTGGCATATAACTCACTCTCTAACATCTTAATCGTCCTAAATATAATCGTTAGATTTTGTAACAAAGAAATCCTAACAGTTTTTGTTCCCTCGTGCGTGGATCATAAAATATCCCAAACATCCTTAGCGCTCTCACAAGTCAAACTGTGTCTAAACTCCTTTTCGATCACATTGCAAAACATAACATTCACACCCCTGGAAATAAAAATCGAGGCATTCTTTTCAGCCGTTGTCTTGGAGGCATATGTTTTTTAAACAACGACAATGGGATTAAAATGGTTAAGCGTGATGGTATTGCCACAAGCCTAGTCGTTAAAGGAAAACCACATAATCGAGGTTGAAGGAGTTTCAGATCAAAGTAGAAGGGCATAAGGACCGATATTGTTACTAATGTTGCGAGGTTGGACACATCATTTCTTATTGTACCAAACTTAAGGAAAAGAACATGAAAGGCAAAGAGAAGGTTCACAATGCAATAATAACAGTAGCAGATGATAGTGATTCAAAGGATTTTGATGGTTTTTTTCTTATGGAAACCCAAATCCATGAGTCATTTAAGATTATTCATTGTGGTTGTTCAATTCATATATATCCCAAATGGGTATTAATTCTCCTCCTACAAATAGTTAAAAGTTAATTTTGTTTTAATGACCGATAGGAGAGCCTTCAAAAATTTTAAAATTGGATAAATCAAAATCAAGACACATGTGAGAACTTCATGGTGTGCGATATTTTTTGGATCTTAGGTGAACCTTATATCGATTCGTGTGATAGATTCCATGGGTTACAGGATTGTGACATCGGGTGGAGGTATGAGGGTCGTGGCAAGTTCCTTTGTAGCATTTAGGGGAATGAAGGTGAGAAATTTGTATATTCTTTGAGGGACTACAGTAACATGTGGAACTATTGTGGAGTCTTCGACTATGGCGAGTGAAATTCTCATTAGAAGGTTGGCAATGGAGGACTAGGCCAGTGAGTATTACATTATGGGAATATTAGAGATCTTTACTCTCATTCATGTTATTATCGGGCTATAAAAAATTCTAGGAGAGTGAAATCTTCTTTGAGATGGTAACCAAAATTGTAGCAATCCCTAAAGGGAGGTAGACATATGAGGATGGACATGACATTAGCTTGCGATAGTCATAGTGGCATTGAGTTATTCCATTTGGGAGCCACAAATATGAGGGGGCCAAGCATCGAGACATGACAGAGATGCAATGGAAATTCAGGAAGTCCAATTCTCTAATAGTGGGAGAAGATAACTTTCAATTACCAACTAGTGGTTAGGGGCGATTAGTAGAGACTACTAGGTGTGATGTCAAACCAAGGGATTTTGATAGTGTTATGGTGAATTATGGATTTGATAGATGTAAAAACAATTTTTCTAACATCGTTCATAGCATAACGTTAAGCTAGTTAGGCGTATCCCGCTACAAATCATCATGCACCGTCAATACGAACCGAACTCAAGCATCTCCAAGTTTGAAGACTTCCCGATAACTCGATAAGGTATAAAATAATTTAAAAATTGAATTAATTTACAGAATTAAATTTTGGGATGTTTATTTTTTATCAAAAAATGAATACGAACTTTTTATTTTCTAAAAGGAAAATATTTTCAGAGTTTACTATACGTGGAGTTTTAATTTTTGTTTGGTTTGTTCAAACGACATTGTCATTCGAACGACATATCAATGTCGTTCGAAACATATGTTCAAACGATCATCAAACGAAGCCTTCTGTTTTGATTTTTCCTATGTCGTTAGAAGCGAGAGAATATATCGTTCGAATTAGATCTATATATATCATTTGAACGACCTTTTCAAATCATTCGAACAAGCTCCGCCTTAAGTTTTGTATAAATACCTATTTCGTAATTAGAACATTTAAGAATTTTTCCATATTCATTTCTGCATAATTTTTGCGAAAGTTTTTCATGTTTTTGTGTTGAAATATACTGTTTAATTCACAAAAAAACATCCTTGAATATTGTTCTTATGAATTCACTTAAAACCCTAGAAAGTTTTGTATCTTTGCATACACCTTTGTGGAAAGGGTTTCCATAGCTGACTTGTGATGCCTGCGGGGACTCACTGCTGAAGACAAAGGCTGAGGATGACGAAGGACTATGGTTTTGTGATTCTTGTGAGTATTATAGTTGTTCATTAGAGACTTGCAAAGATTAGCGCGTTAAGCTTGTGGTAATGATCAAGTAGTTTATAAGTCGATTATCCTGTATATTTCTAAATGAATAAAAGGTTTTTACCCGAAAGATTTTTTTCCTAAAACTTGGCCTGAGTTGTTTTCTTGGTTTGATTTATCTGTTTTATCACATTGATGCATGCTTTGGATAAAAAGATAAAAAATCTATTTTTAAAAATATTGTCGCATTTATAAATTGGTGTTGCAGTCTTTATTTTTTACCACCCTTGGATTATTTGCATTCTACAAAGAGGTTTTAGAGATGGTTGCACTAAGATATTGTGTTTAATCCTATTTAGTGCGTTTTGTATGGTTGTTTATTAATCTCTCTTTTGTTTATTTTTCTTCGATAGATTCTCATAGTTTCGACGACTTAAATCGTTTGAATTTGAAGTTTGCTAAAAGAATTGAGATTCTTGAAAAATAAAGTTTCGTTTTAAATTCACTATGGAACTTTTGCAAACTGTTCAAAATCAAAGAGATTTCTTTTCTGAGAAACTTGTGGACATGGACCGTGATTTTAGAAAATTAGAATTGTTCAAAAAGGAGAGTGATGATAGAATCCGATTTTTAGAGAAAGAATTAAAGGACTTGAAAAAATTCTAGGGTTTATGTTTATGCCGTTGAGGAAAATGATTTAATTGATGATTTAAAGGCACGTGAGAAGACTCATAGGGATAAGTTTGCTTTGATTGAGGGGGAGCGAGATAATCTTCTAGGAATTATTGAAAATATGAGGAAGGACTACCTAAAATTAAAAAAGTCAAATTCTTTGCTTGAGTCTAAAATTTTGAACTTTAAGATGATTTAAAAGACTCACATAGTAGTGATCGTAATGGCTCACATGTTTTTAATATTTCCGTTGTTAAAGCCATAACCATGGTTTATTTTAAAAGTTTAACCAAAGCCAAGGACATTAGAAAATGTCAACCCATAGGTAACATTCTTCAGATTTATACATGTTCACATTGTGGTAGGAAAGGTCACTTTAGGCATTTTTGTTATGATCTTGGAAGAGGTCTTAGGAAGTTAAAGTCTAGTGTCCCGTTGATTCCCAAAATTCCTATTCGTCGTTGCACACTTTTTTCGATTAGGAAATCTGTTTTGGAGGAGCTAGATGTTAGACTTATTAATTCTCACATGCCTGCCCATGATTATTCTCTATCCATATCATATGAATAATTGCTTGGGTGATTTTGTTTGTCGTACTAGTTGCGCTTCGTGATATAAGTTTGCTAGTGTTATGACGTGTCTATCTTTTGTATTATATTTCTCTTTTATTGAAATATATTGCAAATATAAAAATATTTTCGTTTGATTTTTTTGAAAAATATAAAAAGAATTTATTTTCTGAAAAATATTTTGAAAAACTCAAAAAGATTTTCAATTTTTTGTGTATTTTAGTTTTACACATTTAGTGTGGCATATTAATGTGTTTGAATGCAATTCACTACGCAATTTTTATGTGGCTAGGACAGTTGGTTATGACTTTAAATGCTTAGATTGATCTTAACCATGTTTACAAAGTTGTTTCGAGCTTGACTTGCTTTATGGATTCGACTTTGTATATGCCTCCACACACACATGCACGAGCTTAATGGATTTTGATGTCATTATATATATTTGAGCTTGGTGATATGTTCTCCGAAAAATTTTGTCATCTACGTGTTTATTTAACTATGGGGGATTTATAGATGTAAGAACCGTTACCCGTGAGAGTTTGTTTAATATTGAAAAAATATTAGTGTACACAGGAAAGGACTATGAGAGACAAGTGAACTCATCATAAAAGCTATTGTTCGAAAAGAGCCCAAAAAATATTAGGCAATAAAAAGAGAAATATGCCAAAAAGGGGCAAAATGGTTTAGTTTGCTTGAACATTCAAAAGAAATTACTTCAAAATAAAATAAAAGAATATAATATATGATCATGTTTATATTTTGAGGGAGTTTAGTTGAAAATCAACGGATTTGCATAATGAATCCTAGTTATGCTTATTTTGTCATGACGCTATTTATTTGTATAATCATTAATATTTTAGGCTTGTGTGCTTTGCGCTTGTTTTGTTCATTAAGTTCAACTTTATTTCTCACTTAAGGCTAAAGCTTAGTTTTATAATGTTTTGAGGTCAATTAGAACTTCTTGAACATAATTGAGTGTTTGAGTCATAGTTCATTTGTGTCTGGTTCACACTCATTCATTCCATCCCATATATTTGGACACATTGATACTATGCTAGAATGTAAAGTTTGTGTTGTGTTGTGTTTTTGTGGTCGTTTATACCTACATATGTGTGCCGGATTTTCTTCGATATATTTTGCATATATTATATATGGTATTGTATGATATGCTTGTAAGTTTCATTTTTTTTGAAAAAATTGAAAATTTTCAAAAATAATTGATTGTTTGCCATTGAGATGATCATTACAGGTGCTTGATTTATATATTTTTATGATGATATCTTATCTTCTAAGTGATGATTCGTATTCCATGCTTATGTTTCTACTTCTTTATCTATTTTGGATAAAAACAAAGGAGGAGAGAAAATTAAAATCGAGTTTTAATGAGTTTGATTTATGGAGGAGAACTTTATTTATGTTTTACTTTGTTTCAAACTCAATGCTTCATGAGGTAAATGTTTTTGTCTCATGTGTGTAGATACTTAAAGATGAATACAAGACACATAGATGGAGACAAAGTTTTCCAAAAGTGAAGAAGAAGAAGTTTGAAGACAAAGAATCTTATGTTGTACCTCTTTATGGTTTGGAAGGGTATCCGTATTTTTATCATAGGAGATTTTTTATTTTAATTTGGTGTTCGTTCATTTTTATTTGTTTTGTACCGAAATAGCCAGGGGGAAGATTTGTAAGAACAATTTTTCTAACATTGTCTGTAGCATAGCTTCAGGCTAGTTTGGCATAACCCATTAGAAATCATCATGCACCATCAATATGAACTGAACTCAAGCATCTCCAAGTTTGAAAACTTCCTAACATCCCAATAAGGTATAAAATAATTTAGAGTTTGAATTAATTTATGAACTTATATTTTGGGATGTTAATTTTTATCAAAAAATGAACATTAACTTTTTATTTTCAAAAAGGGCATCTAGGTGGTTCCTCATCCTCTCAGAATATGACTTGAAGTGTGTGGTTCCTCGCGCGATCAAGAGCCAGGCGGACGGTGACCTGTTGGCAATCTTCCCCTCTGGAACGTTTGAGCCACCTAAAGAAAGTATTCCAGGAGACGACTTGCAGGCCAATTACTTGGATGCAAGTGATGAAGAATGGACGTTGCAGTTTGATGGATCTTCGACGGAAAAGAAAGGAGGGGCAGGGGTTATTCTTTCAAAAGGAATGGAGGAGATTTGTCTTTCCTATAAATTAGATGCCCCTTCTTCTGAATAAAAAGGGGGAATAAATGGTATCTAACTTTCTCAGTTAGGGAGTTCTTTAACTTTGGAAGAGACCTCCTTTGTTCGAAAGAAATGGTTCGACAAAGGGGGGGAGGTTTTCGTATGCGGATTTATATATTGTTATATTATCTTTGCATTTGAAGGTGTGTTTAGGTGCACAGGTTAGGAGCGATGCGATAAATGTTTACACAAGAAAAAAGCTGCTCAAGTTTATGTCAGTCAAACATCTATAACTTTTTTCCTTTTGGGGTTGGGAATTGATTCTTAGTGAGCTTGATGACCCAATATTTTTTTTCATTTTGAGTTTTTTCCCAAAATAGCCAAGGGGGATATTTGTAAGAACAAATTTCCAAATCGAGTTAATTTGTAAGTATTGGCGTTATTTCATGTTTAGATAAAACTTGTTTACGTCATTGGTTAGGACTTGAATTTGTGTGTCCTTCAAGCCTATGATGTGTGGTTGAATAATATGCGACATATCTTACGCTACATCGAGATTACATTAAATTATGTGCCAAGTTTTTATCTTCAACATCCGAGGATCTTAATGCATATTAGTGTCTGATCCCTATATACATTTAGGTGGTGTCTTATAAAACTTGTTTGAGGCTTTTTCATCAAAAAAACTTTTGAAAGAAAAAATATTTTTGTTTTAAGTTCATTAGAACGAGTTTGAACAATTCGTTCGAATGAGATTGGAATATTATTAGAACGTCCTTCAAATGAACATCAAAAGAGGTATTTATGTTGGACAAAGGTATATTCATTCAAAGCTTGTTCAAAACTGGTTCGAACTGGATTAAAATTTTCGTTCGAACGAGATTTTTGTTAGTTCAAATGGGATGAGGTTTTTATTTAAACTAACTGTAGTTTTTCCTTGAAAAATATGTCACCTCAAAATCATGCTTTCTATAAATACTCACATATGGCATTAATTTTCTAAGAGGTCTTTTGCGAAAATTATTTTTCAAAGCTTATCTTGTGCCTCCCAAAGCCTAGTTTACACCTAAATTTGAGATCCAAGAATCCTACATCTATATGTCTGTTTGAGAGTATTTCAAGTGGTGGAGATCGTGTTTCTGTTGAGCAACGGCTGGACTAGTTACGAGACAAGTAAGATCGGTGGGATACCGAAATGTGGGAACGTGCCTCCATTGTCTAGCTATTTGAAGGCGTCCAACAGTGGCTGCGAAGAAGGTTATAAGGGATGAGGAAGTGCATCAGGGCATGAAGGAATCGAGTCTATGAGTAAGTCTAAGTTGTTATTGTAAATAGACTTATATCATAGTGGGCTTGTGTGGATAGGTCGTCCGAGGCATTTCTGGTTATGGGTTTTCCCCGTACATCGTCGTGTTGTGTGTTTGCTTATTTTATTCTTTTTATTGTCACCTAGATATATGCTGAGGTTAAGAATAAAATTTGTAAAACTGTTTAACATAAGGTGAAAAATTTATTAAAGATGTGAAAAATCAAAAAGTGGTGTTTTTTTCTACAAACCCTAGAAGCACATGGGCGTTCGCAGTGTCATCTACATATCTGTTGACTATGGTGGATTTGTGAACGTGAGAACCGTTGCCCATGAGTTTGATGTTTTTTAAATTGAAATATAAGAGTACTCGAAAAAGGTCTACGAGATAAGCAAATCTCCTTTGCGAGAAAGCCACCGCTGACAAGAGCCTAAAAAAGAGAGGCAAAAGGAAAATGTTAAAGGCCAACATGTTTATTTTGATTGATTTTCAAAAATTGTATCTTTAAAAGAATTGGGTGAAAAACATATGATATATGTTTAGATTTTAAGGGTGTTTTAGTTCAAGATCAACGTGTTTTCATAATGGATCCAAGTTATGCTTACCATGTCATGACATTATTTATTTGTAAAATCATTAAAATTCTTACCTTGTGTGCATTGTGCTTGATTGTTCATTGAGTTCATTTTACCTGACACCTGAGGCTAAATCTAAGTTTGATAAAGTTTTGTAATCAAATAGAACTCTCTGGAAATTTTTTAGTGATTGAGCCATTTTTATTTATTTATAATTCCTGCCCCTTCACACCACCCTGCATGTTTAGACACATCGATAGTAGGCTAGTGTGCAAAGTTTATGCATTTTATGTCATTTTATGGTATTTATATGTATATATGTGCATGTGTGTCATGGGTATATTTTGCATATTTATATATATGGTATCATTTTTTTAGTCTTTGTTCTTTAAATAATATTGGCATGTTATATGATCATTTTGGTATCTATTGTTGCTTGTTTACATTGGTAAATCATGCTTCATTGTGTATTCAAGTTAGTATTATAGTTGCATCAATATTAATATTAATTAATCATTATTTGATTTATTTATGCTTGTATTTCCATACCGTCTTTTGTTACACGTTACACCATTGCATGATAGTATTCTTCCTTCCTTAATTCCAATTGATATCATATGTTCTCACTTTTTGGGGGAGATATGTTTTTATGGGCGATGAATTATTTTTTAATGCATTATTACGTTGTCTAATCCTGAACAAAAAATGGAAAGAAGTGGTATCTTTCACTTTAGTGTGAGGAGGAGATCTTTTCTTAGGGGAGATCTCTTACCTAGGTGGGGATTGTTAGACATAGGGTGAGTTTATTCATATGAATATTTATATTGCTTATATATTATCTTTGCATTTGAAGGTTTGTTTAAGTGTGCAGGTTTGTAACATGCGACAAAGTTTACAAGCGTGCAAAGTTATTCAGTGTATGTGTCTGTCAAGTCTGTAATTTTTTCCTTTTGGAGTTAAAGATTGAGTCTTTGGGAGAGATTAACAACCCATAGGAGTTTTTATTTTGTGTTTCGACCCGAATAACCAACGGGGGAAATTTCTAAGGACTAAATTCCAATAGAGTCAGTTTGTAGTTAAATTGCCTTGATTCCTTATTTAGAGAAAAGTCTTTGAGCCATAGGTTGGGACTGGAGTATGTTAACCTTTCAAGCCTATGAAGTGTTTCATTGAAGACGTAGCGACAAATTTTCAGAGATTACATATTGTACCATATTTCGTGCCATGTTTTGTCTTCGTGTTTTCAAGGATCTCTCGAGTATGAATGCATACACATTTTGATCTTTTTTAATTTTGGATATTTATTTTTATAAAATGTTTGGATCTATTTAAAAGTTTTATAAAATAAAAACATTTTTATTTTAATTCATTTCAATAACTTTATAGGTTTCGTTCGAATGAATTTAACAATTCGTTCAAATGAACTTCAAATAAATATCAAACAATATTTCTTTGTTAGCATAACAAATGTCGTTCGAAGCTCGTTCGAACGAGTTTTGAGTTGGTTTGAACGAGATTGTGTTTTCATTCAAATGAACTCTTGTTTTTAATTCAAACGAGTTTTCTCAAACATTGCATCGCCTCGAAAAATGTTTTTTTTTAATATAGAGGGGTTTAGACATATGTTAATAGAGAGACTTTTAGTGAAAATAAGTTTCCTATATATATCCAAAAGTTCTATCTTTATATGCTTTGAGATCTTGTTTTTGGGCACCACAATTTGTTTCGCTCACTATCCTGATTGAGAAAAGTTTGTGCGGTGGATTTCGTACTCGGTTTGTTATTATCACATGATGGAGTCCGTGTTGTGGTGGTGAAGAAGCGATTGACTCCATGTTTCTATCCGTAGATGTTTGTATAGTCTGTTCGGTGGACACCGAGGTGTGTATGGACTCACATGTTGTGGCAGCTTTGTGAATGGACTCCTACGTCTCATTGTGGGGAAGTAAAGGAATGAAGAGCATCAAGGGCATCTATTTTATGTTGTAAGTATACTATCGTATCTTTGTTATTGAATATATAGTGATTCATTCATTCTATAAATACTCAAGTTCGGCATCAATTTTCTAAGAAGTCTTTTGCGAAAATTATTTTCCAGAATTTATCTTGTGCCTCCCAAACCCTAGTTTACACCCAAATTTGGGATCCAAGAATCTTGCATCTATATGTTTGTTTGAGATCTCTAATGGGTTTTACCATATCTATTTGCTCTTCATATTATGAGCATTTAGAGCGGCGGAGACCGTGTTTCTATTAAGCAGCGACCGGACTAGTCACGAGACAAGTAAGATCAGTGTGATATTGAGATGTGTGAATGCGTATGAATTGTATGCCTATTGGAAGGCGTCCAACTGCGATTGAGAAGAAGGTTACAAGGAACTAGGAGGCGCATAAAGGCTTGACGGCATCGAGTCTTTGAATAAGTCTACGTTGTTCTTGTAAATAAACCTATATCGTAGTGGACTTTTGTTAATGCATCGTCCGAGGTTTTTTTCGTTGTTGGCTTTCCTCGTACATCATCGTGTTGTGTGTTTGCTTATTTTATTCTTGCTTATTCTTATCTGGATACATGCTTAGGTCAAGAATAAAATTGTTTAACATAACACTAGTGGTTTTAAAAGATCCAAATTTTATTAAAGTTTTGAAAAATTAAAAAGTGGCATTTTTATTTACAAACCCTAGGAGCGCATAGAATTTCATAATGCCATCTACATATCTGTTGACTATGCTGGATTTTTTCATGTAAGAACTGTTGTCTGTGAGCATGATGTTTTTTTATTGAAAAAATAAGGGTGCACGGAAAAGGGCTATGAAATGAGAAAATCTCCTTTATGGGAAAGCCACTACAGGCAAGAGCCTAAAAAATAAAAGGTAAAAAGAAAAGAGCCAACATAGTTGAAGATCAACGAGTTTTCATAATGAATCCTAGTTTTGCTTATCATGTCATAACGTTATTGACTTATAGAATCATCAAAATTCTAGGCTCGTGCGCATTGTGCTTATTTCTTCATTGAGTTCATTTTATCCAACATTTGAGGCTAAATCTCAATTTGATAAAATTTTGCGATCAAATAGAACTCTTTAGACATTTTTGAGTGATTGGGTCATTTTTATTTGAATACACAATATGGAAATAGAAGACACGATGAGGGGTTTATGCATATGTTTTTACAGAGACTTTTGTTGAAAATTATTTTCCTATACATATCCAAAAGTTCCCAAGCCCTAGTTTCACCCAACTCTTTAAGATCCAAGTTTTAATCTTCATATGCTTTGAGATCTTATTTTTGAGTACCATAATTTGTTTCTCTCACCATCTTGATAGAGAAAAGTTTTTTGCAATGGATTTCATACTCGGTTTGTTATTTACACACAGTGAACTTCGTGATGTGGTGTTGCGATGAAGAAGTGATGGACTCCGTGTTTCAATTCATAGACGCTTGTTAAGGCTGTTCGGTGGATATCGAGGTGTGTGTGGACTCCCATGTTTTGGTAGCTTTGCGAGTGGACTTCTGCGTGTCATTATGAGGTAGGTAATGGAATAAAGAGCGCCAAGGCTTGTGAGGGCTTCGAGTGTGTGTTGTAAGTCTACCATCTTGTCCTTGTAATTCCATACATAGTGAAATTTTCTTGGTTGGTCCATCCTACGATTTTTCCATTATTGATTTTCCTTGTGCGTCAGCGTGTTGGGTGGTTGATCTTATTTTATCTCCTATCACCTAGATGTATGTTTTAGGACAAGATAAAATTTGATAAATAATTTATCACAACAATCGGTTTAATGTTGATGCTAAGTTTAATCTGGCATAATTCTGTTTAAGTTTTATATTTAATTTTAAAAAAATAAAAATTAACTTTTGTTCCCTCTGTACTCCAGCAACTTCATGATTATGCGCATGTGATATGTGTGATGCGTGTGTACATGTGGTATTGGATGTAAGGGCACCCTAGTCGTGGCATGTTATGGTAAGCATATGTGAGCCTTTTCTTTTATCCCTTGGTGATACGGGTATGATTTAGTAGTGTATAATCCAATGATATTTGTGTGGGTTACATTTTGACGTTATGCTTTAGCAAATTTTGAGGACAAAATTCATTTATTAGTGAGAAATAATGTAATACCCCGTATTTTCGTGGATTGATTTGTTATTTATTAAATGAGAAATAAATTAACAAATGGAAGTAACTATTACTATTACAATTTGGTAATAATAAAAATGCATAATTTAGATGGTAATTACATTTGCATGTGACGTGATTTTATTACGTGTGTTATTAATAATTAATAGGTGATATTAATTATGTGATATTAGGCCATGTGTTATGTGTATACTAATTACGTTGTGAGGTATTACGGCATGTGTGTGAGACATTACTATCTGGATTGGACTCTAGAGTGTTACGGAGGCCTAGATATGTGTTTTCATTGTCTTGGGTTGGGCCCGAGGGTAGATATACAATTAGGCTAAGTTTTATGCTATCCTAGAGAGTATTTTAGGTCCATTTGGGGGTCCCAAAATTGGCCTAATAAAGAGGTACGAAAAATAGAGGTATTTAATAGGTTTAAGCCTGATTAATTAATCATTTATAACCATACGAGAAAACCTTAGCAACCATATATTTGTGGTAGAACTAGAGAAGACTTTGGGAGGAGAAAATACAAAAGATTGAAGAAAAGATCTGTCATTCTTCGGATTAAGGCAAGAAATATCTTGAAATACACTTTTGAATTTGTATTTTACTTAGAATACATGTTTTTCTATGTTAATATGAGATTAGAACGCATGTTAAGTACCTTATTTGATTAGTTTTAAGCATGTTTATGAATATGGGTTAATTAAGAGTGTATATAATCTGCCTCTGCATTATAAACATGTTCCTTGATTGAGAAACCATGAAATTGAATAATTTAGATAATTGAATATGGAATAAAACTTATGTATTAGTATTTACTTTCAATATTAAGTAGAATCCCCATGTTGATTTGAAAAATTAAATCTAAATTCATAGGTTAATTGGACTATTTCCTGTTCTTGATGAACTAGGTTCAAGAGTATGAATACTGGAATTAAAATCTTATTTTTGATGATTATTGATCTTCAATAATCTTCGAAAAACATTTAGGAGCATATGACAATATCCAGGTTGGATTTTGTTTGGGTTTCAATCTGATTTGGGAGCTCGGAGTGACATTAATGGAGGTTTCAAGGGGAAAATCCTGCAACAAAGACGAAGAACCCTCGCACTCTATCGATCGACCCCCTAGAATTGTAGATAATTGAATTACGAATGTGTGGTACTTGTTTTCATTTAAGGTAGTCTAACTTAGTTTATTTAGGGCTTAGACTTCATTAATATTGCGAATAGTTACGTAGGTATGATATTTAAACCTTATTACTATTTATTGCCTTCCATTGTTAGGATTGAGTTAGATTGGGTAGACATATAAGTGAGCAATATCATATGGTTGCATGTATGTATTGACCTTGGAGAGTAACTAACTAAAGTGTTTGATGGTGAATTTAGGCTTGGAGAGAATATATACCATGCAATTAACTTATTAATTAAATTAGGAGATATATATGTATGCTACAAGAGAGAATATATATATATATATATATATATATATATATATATATATATATATATATATATATATATATATATATATATATTTGCATACATGTATATGCTCATCATTTAGAGATGTAATAAATTAAGAGTTGAATTTAATGAGGTTTGAATGTTGACAAACCCAAGAACATAATGAATAATCTGGTGGTTGGGGTTTGAGATGAGTTGAGTACGCTTGAGAGTATGTGTTATCCGGTATTAATGTATGATTGGGTGAAAACCAAGTGGTCATGTAAGGACACCGTCATTGGTTGGTTTACCACCTCAATGCAAAAACCTAAATAATTGCTACACTATTTTATAAGTATAGCAATGCGTAGGGTATTGAATCCACATAAAATAATGTTTAGAATTTAATTTATTTATTACTTTACAAATTAAAGTGTAAAAAATGTTTTTGGGTTTTAAAATGTTTTTACTACAATTAATCTAGGTGAGTCTTGAAACGAAATTAAATGACAATTATGAAAACTATAGGTTGATAATTAAATCCCACACCTTGGAATGCATAACATAAATGGTTATATGGTTAGACTACTTTAACACACGATTAATACTCATTTAAAAAAATATTCAAACCCAGAGTGTCACTCTCCAAATTTTCATAAAAGTCTAAATACGAGTTTGGCATCAATAATATTTCCAAAATTACACACGTACGATAAAAACTATGATGTATATGTGATATACCCCATTAAGGCTCCTATGTGTAAAAACGAGAACAACTAATCCATCAAAACAAGTTTATTCCATTATACCATAGCGAAACAACTATACACCCAAGGTGAGTTCATTAATCTCAACCTAATTTAATTAACTAGAAATCAAGTTTAAATAATTAAATAAAATAATGTATTAGAGAAAGCAGTGAAATAATAAGACTTACTTGAACAAAAATGAGAAGAATTTAGATTGAATATTTGAATGTGTCATTCAATCTTCTTCATGTTACAACTTCGTAAATCTATCAAAAAATAAAAAACTAATAATTCTTTAAAACAATTAATAAAACTAAGAGAGAGTTTCCTACGCTAGAATTGGATCTAACTCAAAGAAAATGGATTATCAAATGTGTCTTCAATTTATCCTTTATATAGGTGAACAAAATTAGGTTGGGGGTAAAATAGAAATTTCATTATTTTTATGGGATTTTAAAAAATACCAAAAAATTTATTTAATGAGTGTTGCACACGGATTTAATGGAGTAGATATGGAAGTGGGAAGAATGGGTGATGGGAAAAAATATGAAAGCATGTGGGGAAAATAAGAAAAGAAAGAAAAAAGATAGAAAATAAATAGATCATATGGGTAAGATAATAAAATAAAGAAAAGGGGGAGGAAGAAAGTGGGGAAAATATAATAAAAAATAAGAAAGGAAAAGGGAAAGAAGAAAGTGGGGGAAAGAAAGAATAAAGAAATAAGAAGGTTGGAGAGAGAGTGGGTGGAAAAAAATGGAAAAAGATACTGGGTTGAATTATGGATTATATATCTATGGGTGCGGGATGTTTAATGAATGATAGGTTGGTTTTATTACAATAGAAGGTAAGGTAAAGGGGTAGGTCTTGGGTTCATCTCTCCGCAACCCCATTTAATTTAAAGAAGTAGCAGTAGTGCTACGTGACAGTGTCAGATTGTGACAGCCACGTTGCAATGTAAGATTGTGACATGTGGCTCACCGAGATCATGCCACATGAAAGCGAAGGATCACGACTTCTATTTTTTTATTTTCCAACATTGGATCTTCATAACTTCTTCATTTGATATTTGAGGCCGATAATCTTCATGTAGAGTCCGAGTCAGATACTACCCATATAAAATTAGCATTTTTCCCTTGAAGGCACGTTTGAGATTATTTCTTGCTTTGAATTCTTCAAAACTTCACCATTAGCTTTCCAAACCCTGTAATACTCAAATAAATCGTAAAAGTGATTAATCATGAATATATAGGTTATACAGTAAACGAGTATAGCTAGTATGATTTCACTGGCATGGAATGCAATATTGTACGAAAAAACGAATAATAAAGCACAATATTTTACACTAATCACACCCCCTAACTAATGTGTCACTAGTCCCTAGCGACATAGTGAATGATATGTTCGTGTTGAATTCGATATTCAATTCATGAACTATAAAAAACATAGAGATCCGCTTTTACGAGAATGCATGGTTGCATTTAGCTTATGCAACAAGCCGTTAAAACCCTAGGTTACCCTAGTGGACGAATTTTATCTCGTAAGAGTTTAAAGTGATGATACTCAGAAACATCAGATATCTCTCAATCTACATACCCATTTTCTGAACACAAAGATAAAATACATTCTATTATTTTAACAAGATAATACTAATGACTAGTAGATTTCTCCATTTTTTTATAAACTCTAACCATTATGCTAAAGCAATTCGTATTATTGACAAAGTGTGTGGTGTGGGACACGATTTTTACAAGGAGTACTATTTATAGCTTCTAATGAGTCGATGTTTATAATGAAGAGCGCTAGTTCAAGTCTCGCTAGTAATTAAACTGAAAAAATGAAGACTCTCTGAAATGGTGTAACTCACTTGGGACATGTAGGCTTAAAGAGTATTTATAATTGGAAGCATATCCTTGCACATGTCAGTGATTAATGACGTTTATATAAAATGAAATAGATGTAATCTAAGGATAGAATGCCATTTTCTAAAGGATGTGAAAATGTAAACTTTCTAATGATGAAAAAATCATGTTAATTCTTGATATCATTTAAAGACTTTCTACGACGAAAAATTTGTACATGGATGATACAAGTAAATACCTTAAAATTATTTTTATTTTAAAAAAGTGTGAACTTGAAGATCTATATTTTTTCTTTGGAATTTTTTGTTATTTTTGAATTCCTTATCTCTATCTTCTTTTCTTTTATTCTTTTTCTTTTCCTCTTTTTTTTTTTATTTAGTCTCTATTTCACTTTTTATTTATTTTTTAATCAATTTTCCACGCGTTGGTGAAGTGGATGAATAATGAACTTGAATTTCCTTGATCAAAAGAGGGGGTAGACATATTTTTAGAATTCCGTTTCATAAAGATCATATCACCATCCTTTAGTCAAGAGTCAAAACAAGAATATTTAGATTACCAATGACTTAAAATATTTTTCTAAAAACTAATTAATAAGTGTATACATCACTAGGAATAGGAGAGAGAACTCAAAGCTCATATGGTAAGTATACTTATGCATCTTTAAATTTACCGAGTGTTTTAGCTTTTAACAATTGCACAAGTAATATTTGTGTTCTACATATTAAGGCAAGCAAACTATTATATTTGTGTCGTTGATCTATGTTAAAAATAGGGTAACTGGAGGGTTAAATCTTTCAAAAACAAAAAAGTTAGGCAAAAAACCTAAAAAAAGGAAGAAAGAAAATATTTTTTATTTTTTATTTTTTTAAATAAAATAATTATTTAAGTGATTATAGTTGGTTTCAGTAAAAAACAGTCATAAATAGTCACTTGACAATATTTTTCATTATCTATTTTTTAGTTTTTATAACAACGTGCTTGGTAATAATATGTTAAACATTGGCAAACGAACATGATGTGTGCAAATACATAATGACACCCCAATTAAAATATTACACTATCCTCAATATTAATTCAGAACAATATTCAATTAAAGTGACAGAGAGATGTTATCCAATATGGGCGATCGTCGGATATGAAATTTAATTATTCGACAAAATATGTTAGAATCAAAAATAACAAAATAAAAATAAATAGATTTTTTTAATATGTACAAATAAAACATATCAGCCTCTAATTTACCATAAACTAGAAGGCAAAATATTTAAGGGTCCAGCCATAAAATATGTTGAGCATATGGGATTAATGGTGGACTCCCATGAGATTTCATGCCTCCCAAAAAATAAGAGTTCCATTTATCCAACGGGGGGGGGGGCATACTTTGGGTGGAGGAAGTGATCCAACACAAATTTTTGAACATATGTTTTTTGGGTGATGGGTAGCTTTGATAAAGCTCGATTGGTACAAATGAGAGGAATAGGTGTGGTGCCTCTTGGTTGTAAAAACATTATAGTTCTAATAAAATCAACATGATTGTTGATACCAAATTTAATCTGCTGACTTGGATCAATCATATGAAGACACGTGGCTATCTACATGGCAACAACAAACACTTCCGAGATGATCACACGCTCCGAGGAACCATGTTACTCCGAGGAACTCATACGCTCCGAGGAACAAATCTCTCCGAGGAACTCTTGAATACCAGGAAGCTTAGGCGGTCCGAGCTGCATCTCGAACGAAGCATTAACAGCTGGATAACCAACAGTTCAACTGGTTCATTAAATGCTTATCATTTAGACGCACACGCTTAGAGGGCATTAAATGTACTACCCTTTCCTATGTATATCATTTAATCTATTACCCTTTCACATTAAATCCTCAGGGATATAAATACATTATACAATCCTCATTGTAGGGGGATCCGGAGAATCGAATCTGATCCTCCCAGGCCGGAATTTCTTGAGATCATTTGTAATCGAGAATTCCCATACAAACAGCAATACCAAAACAGTGGACGTAGGTCATTCTAATAAGGCTGAACCACTTTAAAAATCTTTTGTCTCATTTATTTATCTGTGATTGAATTATTAGAGTGATCTAATTTTTTACATCAACAGATTGGCGCCGTCTGTGGGAAACGACTGATAATATCATTTTCTCATCAAAAACAAGTCATCATCAATGGCGAATATTCCAGAATCGAGCAATCAAAACGCTGGAACCCCTCCAAATCCATCTGCTCCACCAATTGTTCCAGATCTGACTGGAATAATGGCAAATCTGGCTCAGGGCCAGACCGTCATGCAAGAAACGATGCGATAACTCATCCAAACCCTCCATGGCGGTGCATCAGCCCATTCCGGACCACGAAGCATTCAAATAAATACCCGTGCGCCTTCTTCGCGTACTAGGTGTACTAATTCATATCGCAATGATGAATCTGAAGATTTTTCTTATCAACCTGGACGAACTTCGTCAGTGCGAGCCACAGATACTGAACAACGTGTCACCCTCTCCCCGAAAAGGACCAGCGCATTGGAAAGATTAAGTAGGGCTTCTCCTTTCGACCGATTAGGCCCTAGGAGGAATAAAAGTCCTCTTAATGCAGCGTCGAGGGGCTTTCGATGACCATCAGAGTTAAGGGAAGGATATGCTCAGTCGCGACCAGCTGCTCGTCATGATAGATCCTATGACCGACCAGCTGCTCGACAAGATAAATCCCACGAAGCCACTTCAACGCGATCAGTTGCTCGAACCAATAGGCCCGAGGAAGGAAATGATGCATGGAAAGGATCTATTCAGAGGCTGGAGGATAGATTAGGGGAAATGGCTAAGACCAAGAACCCTCTACAACGAACCTTTGTTCGAGGAACACCTTTTGTCCAGGATATTGTTGATTTTCCAACACCATCAAAGTTCAAAGCACCTGTTGTGACTCCCAAGTATGATGGAAAGACTGAACCTGTCCTTCATATAGAACAATACCAAGCTGCAGCCGACATCTATGCCGTCCCAGATGAGATGAGATGCAGAGCATTCTCGGGAACTCTTACCGGATCCGCTCAGATATGGTATAATAATCTTCCTCGGGGTAAGATTTCAACCTTTCTTCAATTGGCCGAGTTATTCATTGGGAATTTCTGCTTTGGAGCAAAGCCAGTAAAACGAGTAGCACATTTGTTAAGTGTTAGACAAAAAGCTGGTGAGAGCATCAGAGATTATATAACTCATTTTAATAACGAGAAACTCGAAGTCATTGATTATGAGGAGAAGACAGCGATTACTGCTTTGATGAGTGGACTACTGCCGAACAAATTGTACTACACTTTGGCCAAAGATCCACCTCGAATCATGTCAGACCTGATGGGAAAAACGTCCAAAATTATGAATGCCGAGGAGGCTATGTCTGCGAAGAAGAATATGGACGCCAAAGAAACCAAGGTGGAAGTCGACAAGACCAAGAAGAAAGAACATAAGAACAATGGTGGTGACAAATAGTCAAAAAATAGATCGTCATGGGAGGTATTGAAGAAATTTGATAATTATACTCCTTTGAAATTAAATATCAACCATGTCCTGGAATAAATTAAGAATAGCGAGGAGTTAAATTGGCCAAAGAAAATGAAGGCAGACCCTGACATGAGGAATGGGGACAAATATTGCGAGTTCCACAAGGATCATGGCCATATGACCAAAAATTGCATAGCTCTTCAGAATGAGATTGAAACACTCATCCGACGAGGAAAGCTAGCAAAAGTATGTTGATCGGAGTAATGATGGAAGAAACAACGACCGAGCAAGAGAGAGGTCTATATCTCCTCGTCGAGCAGAGGAGAACAAGAAGAGAGACCATGAAGTTGATCCAGAAGATGACCCCGATCTTCCAAAGAGACCAAGGTAGCCAGAACGTGAGGTATTTTTAATACGCTTTGGTTCATTTGAATGTAATGTTATTACAGGTGGAGATGCAGGAGGAGGAGACCTTACTGCCGAGAGAAAAGCTTACCTCGGCGAGGCACAAGCTTGCTCGTATATTCAGTGAATAAATCTAGCAGAAGAGGATCACTCGAGAAAGGTGAACAAAGAGAAGTTGATCATCGGGTTCTCAAAGAACGACCTCGCAGGTGTTCTATATCCTCATGATGACCCATTGGTGATCAAAATGAGAATGAAGGAGGTTATGATTTCCAGAGTACTGGTCGACAATGTTAGCTCGGCAGACATAATGTTCTACTTGTGCTTTGATAGTTTAAATCTAAAGCTATCTCAACTGGAGCCTTATCACAGACCCCTCATCGGCTTTGCTGGCGAGAAAGTATTTCCACTTGGGACGATCAAGTTGGATATATTCATTGGTACGTGGCCTGCTTATCGTACAAAAAGAATATGTTTCTTTGTGATGGATAAGAATGTCCAGTCATCGTACAATATCATCATGGGAAGAGTAGGGTTGAAGAAGTTCGAGGCTGTACCATCTACAGTGCATCAGTGCCTAAAATTTCCAACAAACTTTGGAGTAGGAGTTGTAAAAGGTGATCAGAAAGTAGCTCGGGAATGCTATTATTTATCCGCCGAGCAAGAAGAATTGGAAGAATTAAAGAAAAAGACTACTACCTATCAAGTGGATGAAGGTGCAGAAATTGAAACATTGGATCCTCGGGATGAGTCGCAACTCGTGAAGGGTCAAGTGGTGGAAGCTACTGAAAATATCATTCTGGGCGACGAGCACCCTGAGCGAACTACTCAAATAGGTTCATCATTGGAAGCCTCATTAAAACAGGAATTGATAACTTTCCTTAGAAGCAGAAGACAAACTTTTACGTGGAGTCATGAATATATGCCTGGGATAGACCCAAATTTCTTATGTCACGAGCTCAATGTGAATAAGGAAATCAAACCCGTTAAGCAAAGAAGAAGAGTATTCAGTCCCGAGAAGAATCAAGCTATACAGGAAGAAGTCGAGAAGCTCCAGAAAGCTTGTTTCATTGAAGATGTTAAATATCCAGATTGGCTAGCTAATGTGGTGATGGTAAAGAAGAAGAATAACAAGTGGAGGATGTGTGTAGATTTCACTGACCTCAACAAAGCATGCCCAAAGGATTATTTTCCATTGCCCCGAATTGATCAACTGGTGGATGCTACCTCGGGACACGAGTTGCTGAGCTTTATGGATGCTTATTCTGGTTACAATCAGATCAAAATGAAACCTGAAGACAGGGAAAGTACTTCTTTCATTACCCCTAGGGGAACTTATTGTTATAATGTTATGCCTTTTGGTTTGAAAAATGCAGGTGCGACATATCAGAGTCTGGTGAACAAGGTCTTTGCTGAACAAATGAGTGACAATATGGAAGTCTATGTTGACGACATGCTGACAAAGAGCAAGAAAGCTGCCGATCATCTAGTTGACTTAAGTCAGACTTTTGATCAACTAGATAAATATGAAATGAAGCTGAACTCGACGAAGTGCATATTTGGAGTACAAGAAGGCATGTTCTTCGGGTACATTGTCAATCAATGAGGCATTGAAGCAAATCCTAAAAAGATCAAAGCTCTATTAGGGATGCGATCTCCAACAACGAAGAAAGAAGTACAGAGTCTCACTGGACGAGTAGCGGCACTCAACAGATTTGTGTCACGAGCAACTGATAGATGTCTCCCATTCTTCAAGACACTCAGAAAGACTTTTGAGTGGAATGATGAATGTGAGAAGGCTTTTCAAGATTTGAAGAAATACTTGGGAGCATCTCCACTGTTGTCCAGGCCGGTGATGGGAGAAAAATTGTATTTGTACCTTGCAGTGTCCGAGAATGCAGTTAGCTCGGCGTTGATCAGAATGGAGAATGGAGTACAAAAGCCAATTTACTACACAAGTAAAGCCTTCCGAGGAGCAGAGATCAGATATCCAAGGCTGGAGAAATTGGCACTCGCACTGATTGAGGCAAGTAGGAGAATGAGGCCATACTTCCAGGCTCATACTATAGTCTTATATACAGATATGCCATTGAGGCAAGCCCTTCATAAGCCAGAAAAATCAGGGAAATTGATGTATTAGGCAATAGAGCTCGGTGAATATGATATAATTTATGAACCCAGATTATCGCTAAAAGGGCAAGATGTAGCAGATTTTATAGCAGAGTTCACCTACCCTGATTCCCCCGAGGAGCAAAAGTTACTCGTTGATCAACCTGTGGATGTTACAGGATCGATAAACACTAGCCCAGACCAACTCCGGTTGGTAAAAGGGCAAGTGGATGTTACAGGATCATTAAATTCGAGCTCAGACCAACTCTGGTTGGTGAAAGGGCAAGAAAAGATGATCGACGAGGAGTGAGAAAAATTCGGGAAGGATGAAAGGAAGCAGCAAATGTTTCACCGAGGAACTCTGACTGATCAGAAATTTGAAGACGAGTTACCTATATGGAGGCTATATGTAGATGGCTCATCTTGCAATGCAGGATGTGGCGCGGGGATAGTTTTGAGCACTCCAGATAAGGTCGACATGGAATACGCCTTGCGTTTCCAATTCAAAGCTTCCAACAATGAGGCTGAATATGAGGCCATGATTGCAGGGCTTAATTTGGCAAAAGTTATGGAGGCGCAGCAAGTTATGATCTTCAGTGACTCTCAACTGATTGTAAACCAAATGATGGGAGTGTAGGAAGTTAGAGGAGAATTGATGATCAGATATCATGCAAAGGCAAAGGAGATGGTATCAGAATTTACCGCTGTTCAGCTGGTCAGAATACCAAGAATGGAGAATGCGAGAGCAGACGCCCTAGCTCGGCTAGCATCAGCAACTCGCACCGAACTACGACGAACAATCCCAATTGAAGTGTTAGCTGGTCGGAGTATAGATGAAGATTTGACGATGAACTTTATCACCCTTGATTTAGGACCATCTTGGATGGATCCCATCAGGGCGTATATCGAGGAGGGAGAATTGCCAATTGACAAGCTCACAGCCAAGAAGCTGAAGTTTAAAGCTGCTCGGTATGTATTAACTAATGGAGTTTTATATAGACGAGGAATTATGGCAGGTTTGCAGAGATGTGTACACCCCTCCGAAGTGAAAGAATTGATTGAAGAAATCCATGAAGGGTCTTGTGGAGCACATGTAGCAGGTCGAACGCTTTTGCAAAGGGTGATGACGCAGGAATACTACTGGCCAACGATGAGGGCTGATTGCATAGCCTATGCCAAGAAGTGTGACAAGTGCCAGCGTTTCTCCTCCATCCGAAGAACTCCACAAGCACTGTTGACACCCATAACTTCTCCTTGGCCATTTGCCATGTGGGGAATAGATTTGGTCGGACCACTGCCAACAACTCGAGGAAGATTCAAGTATCTCGTCGTCGCAGTGGATTATTTTACTAAGTGGGTAGAAGCTGAGCCACTCGTTGACATGACGTACGAGAAGGTGTACCAATTTGTTTGGAAGAGCATCATTTGTCGATATGGTCTACCTCATGCCTTCATCACAGACCATGGAACACAATTTGATAACGAGGAATTTGTCGCCTATTGTCATCAGTCAAACATTTTGAAGGTTCATTCAGCACCAGGTCATCCTCAAAGCAATGGAAAAACTGAAGTGACACACAGAACGCTGCTAAACGGTTTGAAGAAAAGATTGGATGATGCAAAAGCCAACTGGATCAACGAGCTACAATCAGTACTTTGGGCTTACCGAACTACTCCCCGAGTAGCAACGGAAGAATCACCATACATGCTGGCGTTTGGAAGTGAAGTTTTCATACCTGCCGAGTTGGGTCTCCCAACACACAGGGTACTGAATTTCAATTCCCCTGTCAGTGACTTAATGAGAAGACTGGATTTAAAAATGCTCGAGGAAGTTAGAGAAGAAGCAGCCATTAGAAATGCTGCTTACCAGCAGCGAACGGCTTTGTTTTACAACAAGAGGGTGAAGAAATGTGACCTGAAAGAAGGAGACTATGTGCTGAAGAAAGTAATTCAAAATCATAACAAACTGGAGGCAAACTGGCATGGACCATACCGAGTTACAGAAGTTGTTCGACCAGGAACTTATCGAATAGCAACTTTAGAAGGCGAGGAGTTTAAAAATGCCTGGAATGCAGAGCACCTGCGTAAGTATTATCAGTGATGTATGTGTAACACAGTTCCATCAGTATGAATAAAATGAAAATATTCTGCAAGTCATTCTGTTTATTGAAAAATTTTCAGGGAATACTAGTGCTACACACTACTCGGCAAAGCTCGGCAGACTACTCAAAAAAATATTCCAAACTGTACCAACATAGTTGGTCGACGAGGAGATAATATTCCAAACTGTACCAACGTAGTTGGTCGACGAGGAAAAAATATTCCAAACTGTACCAACATAGTTGGTCGACGAGGAGAAAATATTCCAAACTGTACCAACATAGTTGGTCGACGAGGAGAAAATATTCCAAACTGTACCAACGTAGTTGGTCGACGAGGAGAAAATATTCCAAACAGTACCAACGTAGTTGGTCGACGAGGAGAAAATATTCCAAACTGTACCAAGTATGGTTGGTCGGGGATAAAAACCCACTAACTACAGTTGGTCAACGAGGAGAATTTATTGACCTTGGTTGGTCAGACACATTTTATGAAAAGACAAAAATTTACCAAGGATGGTCAGTCGGGGATAAAATCTCACTAACTATAATTGGTCGACGAGCACAATTTAACAACCTTGGTTGGTTGGAAAAATTTTAAACATTTTTATACTCATTACTTTATTATTAAGTGATCGAGCAACATTACTTATACTTGTAACTTTTTTACTAAGTTGATCGATGAACAACACTATTATTATCTTTTTAACAGATATGCATAAATGTAAAGTGTTTGATATTTACAAGACAATAGCAATTAAGATTTGCAAGCAATAATGAAAGTCTTTCATTAAATTCGAAATAAATTACAAGTTACATTGATAATAAAATGAAAATTACATTGATATGTATACTAACTGTTACATTAAAAATTCCTATTCTATTGGTCTTTTCCCCTCAGCTTTCGATACAGGTTCCTCGCCAGCAGGCGGATCATTTAAAGACTGAGGAGAATTGATGAAGTTCAAATCCTTCAGCATCCTGACGTTCATCACAGAAGGTCGATCCAATAGATGCTCGGGACGAGATACCTCAATTTGAGAATGTAAATTGTAGTCACCGAGGTATTTTGAAATCAAGCTCCGAGGAATGGCCCGAGCAGGGATCCATTCCATGTCCAATTTGTATGGTGGCATAGGCAAGTCGAGCACCCCGGGATCATGGTAGTCCCATAGATAGTGACCTTGTTCGAGCTTCAACCCACCTAAGGCATTCAGCCAGACTTGTTTATAGCCCTCGTTGTTGGCATTCTGGGTACGATCATCCAAATGGAATAGTGCTTCGTTGTATCCAGCCATCCAGAACTCCCTGGGCTGTTTGTGGAATTGATACGTCAGCCTTTCTAGCTGCTCGTGGAGATTCTTGATGAAGAGCTCCTTACTCCCCAAGACAGACTTCTGCACAGCGAGTTATTTCTCAAGGTCCCTAATCTTCTTTGACATATCAGATAACGCTTGGTTCTTCGCCATTAGTTTGAAGGTCTGGTTCTCTAAGGCAGACGTTGTCCTCTGTTCCTCGACAAGTACCCGAGTTGCTCTTCCTCATCCCCGAGGAGCTCTTGCTCGACCATGAGAAGATGTGGAAGGGCCCGACCTCCTCAAGGTGTCCAACTCTTCCCTTAACTTGGCATTCTTAACATCTAAGAATGAAAATCCCTCGCCAGTCACTGGGATTAGGGCTGTTGAAGAAGAGGCCGCAGACTTCAACTGTGATAGCTCTTTCTGCAAATTGTTGTTCTCTTGCTCCAGCAGCTCGGTAATCTGTCTGCATTCCTCAACCTCACCTTTCAAAGTTCTCTCCCTCAGATCATACCCAGCAAAGAGCTTCTCGTAGCCCTTATCGGCGATGATCTGCTGGTATTTCTTCTCATATCCCTCATGCAACAGGGCAGTTGATTCCTTGTACTGATTCTGAAGGTCTTCGAGGGTACATTGGAGATCCTCGATCATTTCATAGTAAGCCACATTATTGGCCACAGCTCGGTCAAGAAGACACTTCAGGTACTGATATGCTTCCACTGCTTGCTCTGAAGCATCATGACCAAGGATGTCAGTAATTTGTGCAGCACTCAGGTCTGTATGACCAGCTTTAAAGTACTCATTGCATTGTTGCAGCAACTTTGTATCATGAGCAGACAGTAGGTCCATCCTGGCCAGAAACTAGCAAGAGAAAGAAAAGACAATCATCAAAAAGAAGATCAAGACAGAGTACTAATAGAAAAGAGACAACCGTATGGAAGAAAGAGTTCAAATTTTATTAGATCATAGTTCAGGAGTACAAATTATGGGTTACATTTGACAAAAAAGAAAAATAGAAAGGTAAACCGAATAACATTACACCTTTTCCTTATCTCCCAAAACTTTCTCGGAAGGTTGGGAGGAGGAAGCAGGTTGCTCGGAGGGAACTGTGGGTTGTTCGGAAAGCACCAGCTGTTGCTCGGAAGAAGAAACGACTTGCTCGGCAGCAGGCTGGTTGGTTAGGGCATGTTCTCCCATTACCATTGAAGACTCCTCAGAGGTAGCATCGTCCTCTTCTAATTCTTCTGGAGTAGGAGGGGGACCAGGAATATGTCTCTGGAAGAGCTCGGATGACTCTTCGACCTTCATTTCCTGAAGGGAAGCAACCCATCCATCCCTAAAATACTTTAGACTGCCATAGTCCACTTGAGAGACCATGGCAGCACACCCCTTATCCCACCCCTTATCCCAGCCAGAGCTGAAGGACTTCTTCACAACAGCTTTCCTTTTGGCCTTCTCCAAGGCAAGCTTCTCGGATAGCAAATCATCAACATCTTTCAATTTTTGTTCAGCTTCCTCCTTCTGCCGAGTTACTTCCTAGAGCTGGTCCAACCTCTCCTCAGCAATTTTGAGTTTATTTTCCAGCTCTCCAGTGGCTTTGAGTTTTTCCTCAAGCTCTTTATTTGACTTCTCTAAGGCATTCTTTTTCTTCTCCAACTCCTTGGAGGCATCAGCAACTCGAGCTTTTTCTTGCTCGGAGGAGGAAAAATTTTTCTCCCAGATAGCCTTATCAGTGGCATACTTATGGCGGGAGTTTTCCAAAGATTTGATAGCCTCTTTCATAGCTCCCTCCACACTGGACGAGGAGCATGAGGCTTTAATGGCTTCATCCTTTTTCAGGATTATGTTAAAGCAGCTCGTCAACTGTGAACAGAAAAAGAAAACAAGTTAGAAACAAGAAATGACAAAGGAAACTATGAAAAGTTTAAAGTAAAGAGACTTACTGAAGCAAGGTGACAAGTAGCCAAATAAGTAACCATGTCCCGAGTAAGGTTATCTTCAGTACCTTGGACCTCAGGAATGGTTAAGGACTTTACCGAGCTCATGTCAGATCTCGGGGGAACAAAAGTGGGAACTTCAGTCCCAACAGCTGGGGGCTGAATGATGGTATCAGCCAAATTGACCGAGGAGCTCTTCTTCAGCCTCCTCGGGGGAACAGGTACAGCCAAGGAAGAACCCTTGGTCGGTGATATCACAATCACCTCTCCAGGAGCAGCAGACCTGCTCAGAGCCACTGCGGGCTTCTTGGCAACCTTAGCAGGAGCAGCCGGAGGAGCTGCATCAGTCTTCTTTGTCCCCTCCTTTGGGACATCAATCCTACTCCTTTTTACCTTCCCAGAACCGGAGGCAGTCTTCTCAAACAAGGTGGGAGGTCTTCTCTTCATCATCCTTTCGATCAAAGGAATATGAGATTCAGGAGAAGAACTTGCAGAGGCTAGTACTGGCTCTGCTTCACTGATCACTGGACGAGCAGTGAAGGAGGTTGTGTAGCTCTTGTACTGGAGCAGATATGAAGCCGACCTGATGTGCTCGTCGGCAACCCTTTGATGCAGACCCCAGATAAGTCCCAAATGCCTTATATTGACATCTGTTTCTTTTAGGCAATTTCTCTTGCTATCAACTGCAAATAAACAAACATTGTTATCAGTGACACATTTTATCAAACACAAAACAAACATGATTTCAAAATAAATAAAATGAAATAAAAATAACCTATCCCATTTCCATAAGGAGGGCATCTGGGACCCTGGTAAACCTCATCTCCGGTTAATGGAGGGTGTTGCCAATTTTTTACGACAACCCCCTGTTCAAAATAATCCCTATTAGCATCAGAGAGATTGACTACTGAGGCTCTATTTATAAACCTAGTTTTTAAATAATAAATATTCTTATTAACTGCCCATCTATAGAAGTACATGATTTTCGGAATTCCTATACGAGTTCCATGCACTTGATTTAATTTATGCACCCCATTGACTATTCTCCATGTGTTGGGGGCTATTCGTGCAGGAACAACATGAAAGTACTGACAGAATTCCAAACACAGAGGATTTGGTGGAAAAGAAAATCCACACTCAGCAAAAAAGAGACTGGGGAACTAATGTACCTCAGCCAAATTGAAATAATTAGAAGGCTCAAAAAGCTCTTCCAAGACAACCCAAAAGGGAATGGAAAAATCAGATCGAAATTTGTCAAGATATTCAACAGAGTAAACCATGGTGATTAAAAGAAATGAAGAAGAAAGAAGAAGATCTTACAGGAAAAGAGTAGAGCTGATGACGACAGACGATGGAAGAGATGAATACACAAGAGAGTAGACGACGATGAAAAACTCGAATATGAAAATTTGAAAAGATAGAAGACAATGGGAGTGTCTATGAAGTTTAAATACCTTACCCTGGGAACCAGCGAAGTAATGATTACAAAAAAGATGATTACGTTATCGGCGGCTAAAAAGATGAAAAGTGGCGCAGGAACCAAAGCGGGCAACAGCGGCCAAAAAGACGAAAAGCAACGCGGGAATCGAAGCACGCAGAAAAGTCCAAAAAAGCATGATTCTATGAATTTGGAAGGAAAAATAAATACAAGGGAAACGTTCCTAAAAATTAGGAAGACCATTTAAAGCTACCGTATTCCGAGAAAGAATGTTCCATACTCCTCAAATCTCGAACTATGAAACATTGGGGGCTTATGTTGATACCAAATTTAATCTGCTGACTTGGATCAATCATATGAAGACACGTGGCTATCTACATGGCAATAACAAACACTTCCGAGATGATCACACGCTCCGAGGAACAGATCTCTCCGAGGAACTCTTGAATACCAGGAAGCTTAGGCGGTCCGAGCTGCATCTCGAACGAAGCATTAATAGCTGGATAACCAACAGTTCAACTGGTTCATTAAATGCTTATCATTTAGACGCAGACGCTTAGAGGGCATTAAATGTACTACCCTTTCAAATGTATATCATTTAATCTATTACCCTTTCACATTACAGCCTCAGGGCTATAAATACATTGTACAATCCTCATTGTAGGGGGATCCGGAGAATCGAATATGATCCTCCCAGGCCGGAATTTCTTGAGATCATTTGTAATCGAGAATTCCCATACAAACAGCAATACCAAAACAGTGGACGTAGGCCATTCTTATAAGGCTGAACCACTTTAAAAATCTTTTGTCTCATTTATTTATCTGTGATTGAATTATTAAAGTGATCTAATTTTTTACATCAACAATGATCTTTTCCAAAATTTTCAAATTGAATGGGGTAAGGCAACATGTTGAAAATATTTCCATCATAAACCACATTTCAAATAAGCATTTTTCCATAAGAATAAAAATCATCAAGACTTTCATCATATTCTTGTGGTACTTCTAATGGTTGGAAAAAATGGTGACAAAAGAAATTCAATTTCTCTAAAGTGATCAAATATGAGTTGAATTTCACAAGAATTAGAATCACTTTTAATGCATTGATTTTATAAATATTATTACGACGGAACAAATATTTCCAAATGATTAATGTTTTCGAAAAAAGAGTTAAGTTCATTTAAAGGTGCCTGAAATCGAGTAACGTCGTCATTTTATTAATATGTTTAAAATTGGAAGCAACTCTGTGAGGGAAGCGTCGATATCCTTTTAAGTCTTGGATCATTAACGACATATTTTGGTCCAAAGAGGTCAATATTTGATCAAAATCCTCAGATTCATCATATGTTTCAAAACATTTCTTATTGAACGTTTCGTAAGAATAATGTTCAATTCTTATATTTTGCTGAATTTGCAAGTAGTTACCAAAAGACATCGGTTTTGAGGTAAATTCTTCATTACCAATAATTGGAACGTCATTATTGTAATTAACAACAAAATTTTCACTATAACAGTTTTGAAAATTACTATTATAGTTTGAAAAAATTATTATAATTCTTTTTATAACAATTATTATACAAAATTTGTGACCCATTATTATAATAATTATTTTCATAAGGTCCAGAATATTAATTTTTAGAACTCTATAAACATTCATCGAAAGACATCAGTGGTGGGGAACTTGAAAATTATTATAACAATAATATGGCTAACCATTATCGACACTATTATTACTATTGAAATAATTAAATGAAGTCATACTTACAAAAAAATTCACTTTTCAAGAGTTTCACAAGAATATGTACTTCAATTTTTTTAATACTTCTTGGATATCAATGGTTAAATTACCTACAGAAAAATTCCAAACAAAATATATATATATATATATAATATATACAAATTAATAAATAAATTAAATTCTAAAACAAACATTCCCTGACAACAATGCCATTTTCTATCGAGTGCGTTGTCGGGATCAAAACAATAAATCAATTAAGTTGTAAAGAAAAGCATTCCCCGATAATGGAACCATTTTTATCGGAGTACATTGACAGGTGCGAATCAATAAAATAACTAGATTTCAAAGCAAAGTGTTCGTCGATAACTGTGCCACTTTAATCGGGTGACCGAGTGTCCATGTAAGAACACTGTCATTAGTTGGTTTACCACCTTAGTGCAAAAACCTAAATAATTACAACACTTATTTTTTAATTATTGTAGACTCCCCATTCTAGTACCCCCTAAGTCTCTCCTTAGGTCCCCTAGAACCTCCCCATTCACTACAAACCCTAGGTCATACTCTGACTACTGATCAAGAGGCCATCGGGCCCTCCCGGGCCCTACTTGACTCTGATCAACTCTATCGCTAGATTTAAACCTTAATGAATCCTCAAAGAGATCTGAATCGCCTTTTCAACAGTCTACCCCATGAATGAATCGGCTGGAGGCCACCGGTTCGAACGAATGGACCATTTTACTATCAAAAATCGATCTGGAGGCCACCGGGCGCTCCCAGACCCTAACATGGCCCCAGTCAACTTCATCGTCAGAGAAAAATATCTTTGAATATTTTAAGGGAATTGAAACCCCTTTCCAATGGTCCATCATGTCCATGAAACGGCATAACCGTTCGGACGAACGATCATTTTTCCCCCGAAAATTGATCCAGAGGCCACTGGGTGCTCCCAGACTCCGTTTGACCAAGGTGAACTCTTCAGCTCGAACGAGACTGAATGAATATTCTAAGGTCACTAAATAAACTTTCCAACGATCCATCCCGTGTGCGAATCATCCTTACGGTACGGACAAATGACTCATTTTACTCTAAAAGGTCACCGGTCGCTTTCGGACCCCGATTAACCAAAGTTAACTTTTCGAACTGAGTGAAGCTCTTTGGAATGTAAAAATACCTCGCATAACCTCTCCAAAGTTCTACCCCATGCGCGATTATGACTAAAGTTTTGGACGAATGATCCATTACGTCTGACGATCTCTTGTCCAAATGATCGACAAGCACTTTCGAGCCCCGTTTGACCCAAAGTCAACTCCCAGGCCCGAGAGTGGCCTAAAGGACTCTTGAAGGTATCTAAATTAAATTTCTAAAGGTATACCTCATGCATGATTTGGATTTATGGATTGCGTTCTATGAACATTTTTCTGAGAAAAACTGCACGAGACTACCTATTGGCAGGTCCATTTCCCTGCCTATAAACAGTGTGTCTAAGGTTACCTGTCGATTGGCATGGCTAGGTCTATTTCAATGGTTACTCCCTACCTATAAATATATTACATGAGCTCACCATCAAGGAAGACGTCGGATCCATCAATATTAGTGATCTCAACAACATTCTCTTGCAATCAGCAAAGTTTCCTTATGTGTAATTCCTTTCCATCTGTCATTCCCATAATTTTCATACCCAATTTAGAAAATTTTCATTCTCTCTATCATCCAACATTCAAGGGATCTCATCAAGGATCAATATCAAGACTCAATTCTCCAAAGAAATTCCAAAAATCCTTCTCTCTCTTTAAATTCTTTATTTTTACATTAGTTACATAAATTCTTAATATAGCTTTTACTTTAGCTCATACACATTAATACTTCAACCTTTATTAGTTATATTGCACATACATTATTTTCTATAAAAAAAATAGAGAAAAAGAGGGTTACACCTATAAATTCCAACTGGATTTTCCACCACAATTTCTCAAAACTAAAATACATTTTCTACACACACACATATAATAAATTCCCATTCAAATCTATGGGACAAACGCTACCCTTATGCCGCATGTGAACTACGTGGACTTTGATGCCTTTATAGGCTATGTAGGCACCTTGGGTTAAAACTCGAGACTCGAGTCCAATATTCCTATTTTCAAATATTCCAATTTTTTAATTTTTCCAATTATCCATTTTTCGCATTTGCATCCTTTTCATCTATACATTATTTTAATATATATTATATTTTTGATCCATATTGGAGTTTTATCTAACATATATTATCGTTTCATCATAACGGTCAATATCTCGATAAATGCATGCATCGTATTTTCTAAATATTATTTTGGGAACATTCCTGTGGATGACCTCACTCTATCTGTTCCATGATATGAGTTAGATGATTACGATCTCCATTTATATATACACTCACACACACTTCACGGAGAAATTAAGAAAAACAATAATAAAAGCTCATAAGATACCGAAAGGGAGGGGTAGGTTCCTAACACCTTCCCATTCCGTAACTTAGCCCCCGAACCTTTGAACCATTGGTTTTGTAAGAATCAATTTGTCTTTGATGCCGCTCTCTCGAGGCGGCGACATGTTCTTTTGCCTGTTTTGTGCAAAAGAGTCTGTCAACTCCATCTTTTTACATCACCCCACATAGACGACAATCGAAGCACTCCCAGAGGAAGAGAGTACGAGACTTTTTCTCCCCCTTAACCCCCCCCCCCCCCCCGGAACGGGAAAGGGAGAGACATTAAGGGATGGACACAATGGCGACTCCACTGAGGAATGACTTCTTAAGAGGGATAGACTTTATTTGCATGGGTGTTACAATTTTTTGCTTGTGTGCGTATGCACCTACCTGTATGTTCCCTTTTTTCTCCTCTATTATATCTTGTATACACCTACCTCATGCTTATATCACTACTCACTTACACACTTCTAGATACTCTCCATTTACACTTCACACTACTTACACATAGATCACTTATGTCCACATGTTCCACACACCACTTAGAATATCCATGCTTAGGTGTCACTAACACACACCTCCACTTATCACACTTGTATATATCCATGCTCCCTCACACTTATCGCACCCACTTGTGGTTAACCCATGCTTAGGTTCACTACCACACACTCACTTATAGATATTCACACATCACTCGCTCTCACATATCCATGCTTAGTATAATCTCCATGATCCATGCTAGATTTACTTTTTATACTTGTACATTATTCTCTATTAGTATAGTGTTCATCATGCCAATTAAAATACTCGCTCTATAATATATTAATTAATAATCATGCATTTTTGCACACTACATCACCAAAGAGCATGGCTATTGACCAAATTTTTTCCCGTAACTGGGCGATCACATTGTGATGGGCGCTCATCCGACGGGTCGCAGTTAGCCTAAGCAATAACTCTCACCTCCCATTGGCCAATTACCTTCGACGTATATTGAATGATTCCCACCTGCTTAACCGAAGTCATGATGGGAGATATATCGTAGGGAACTCGTTCACGTACGTCAAGTATATCGAATTCGCTCTCACACATACTGTCCCCACGAGGTATATAGTGAGATAATTCACGTACACTCGGGTATATCAAATGGCATGTCCACACATACCAATTTCCCTCAAAAGCAAGACGTATATCATGGAAGTCATGCCAAAGGTAGGAACCCTTCCAATTAACCCAACAACTGCATACCCTCATATAGGAAACCTAGTTTACTCATATTTAGTTTGTAGGTTACTACCCAAAACTCTACCGATATGATGGGTCGAAAAGCTGCCCAAATTTTTGCGTGATTTCGTCTTTTTTAAAACGGGACACTGTCCATAAGCCTGGTAACAAATCAAATCGTGTTTTATATATTTTTCAAACCCAATTTTCGCAGGCTCGGGTCCCGTCCGACATTTCTTTTTGCATTTAGGTAAATCTAATACAAGTGAGAACATAATAATAATAATAATAATAATAATAATAATAATAATAATAATAATAATAATAATAATAATAATAATAATAATAATAATAATAATAATAATAATAATAATAATAATAATAATAATAATAATAATAATAATAATGAGACCCTTCTCTCATTTTTCCTCTTTCCTTACTAGAAGTGTCAAAAATATTTTTTACCAAAAGCATTTTCCTTCCTTTTATCGTAATTGTCAAAAACATTTTCCCCCTCTTTTATCAAAATACCCAAAAACATTTTGTCCTTTTTTTTAAAAATATCATAAACATTTTACTCCTATAATAAAATACTTTCCTTATTCTCTTTCAAAAATAAATTCGAATCATTTCTCCTTATCAGGTCGCATACCTGACCCTTGGCCTAGCTCCCTATTAGCTTCAATCTTCAATCGAACCACCCCGAGGCTTCGTCAGTTACCTCGCTACTTCCTCCGACTCCGGAATCCACCTTCATCCGCTTTCCACGAAGAAAGCCGACCATGTACCGAATGTGCAGCAAGATTTGATGATGGTTCTAGCCTAACTCACTAGTAAGATTGATAACCTTCAAACCAAGGTTTATGATATGCAGTAAAATCGAGTCCCTGTTCCTGAAGAACCCGAGGTCCTCTTCCCTCGCGCTTTGAGTATGCCCACACCTGAGCCTATTTCGGTCCCCGAGGAATATCAGCACGCTCCATGTGCCCCTCCTGCTAATGGCCCACTATCAGCTCAGCTCCTTATGCCGAATCTTGCCCAGCCAGTGGCTAACCTACTCGTGACCATTAAACCTAAGGAATAAGAATTGAACAAGATCAAAGAAGATCTTAAGATGTTGACCAAGAAGTTTGACCAAGTTTGAATCTCCGGGAACTAGATGGACTACACCCATATGTCTCTTTACCATAAAACAAGGCGTCCAGAAAAGTTCAAGATGCCTAACATTGAGAAGTTCGGGGGTAATAGACCCCTAATTATTTATCTATAAAGTTACCACCGAGCCATGACTCTCTTACGTGCCTCCGAGAAAATAATAGCACAAATGCTCCAACAGACTTTGAAGAACAGCGCTCTTCGTTGGTTCTTATCTCTTGAGGAGTCTAGGATTCGTAGTTGGGAGGATGTTGCTCGTGAATTCATGTCATAGTACAAGTATAACGAAGAGTTATAAGTTACCCGCCATGATTTAGAACTTCTCAAACAGAATCCCAGAGAATCTGTCAGTAACTTCATAGAAAGGTGGAGAGAGAAAGTAACCACCATGACCAACCGCCCTTCCCAAGAGGAGAAAGTTAGTCGTTGCTCGAATAGTATTACCCCCATTTTTTAGCCCTCTGAGAAGAAGGAGTGGAGATTGAAGAAATTTTTGCCAAGATAGAAGTTGAGCCGAAGAAAGTATTCGGACAATTCACTCCCGAAAAGTACAAGAAGCCTACCAATACCGTAGTTTTAACCATCAATAACATCTCTCAGCTTGCCACTTCATGGGCACCAGAAAGCCACCCTAACCAAGTTAAAAAAGGAATATATCGAAACTCACGCTCCCCTCTCCAACATTTACCAAGCCCTTTTAATCTAAAATCTTATCAAGCCATTTGACCCTCGTCCATTACCAAACCCACTTCTCAAAAATTTCGTACCTAATGCCCATTGCGATTTTCACCAAAATGTCAGCCATACCACTGATCAATGTTTTCACCTTCAAAATGTAATCCAAGGTCTAATTAACTGGAGTATCATCTCCCCAACAGCCAATCCTAAACCAAACACTACCCGTAATCCACACCCAAATCATGAAAATTCTATATTCCCAGAAGAAAACCCATAATTTGATCCATCTACCCAGATTTTACCGAGTAAAATGCCCATCATACCCATAAATTCTCCTAAACCCCTCCAAGCTTACCCATATTTTCTCCTACATCCTACTTGTTTTGCCAATTAGGCTCTATAACTCCTTACAAGAGCATGCATTATTGTTTATACCCATTATGGAGGGAAAGATGTGGAATTATCAGCAGTATTGAACCATCTTCTAGAGTTCGGGCTAAAATTTCCCTTAAAGATGACCATTGATTGCCAGAAATTCAGTATGCTATTCTTGGCAACTCGAAAATGGGGTCAAAATTCAGATAATTGGGAGGTACCTACTAATCAAGTCAGCTTAGATGATGTCATATAGATCATGGCAGACTTATTCTAGTATACCGATGACATTATTGTATATCCAAGCTACTCGATGCTTTAAAACTACAAGGGCACCTGGTCCCTTCGCTTTTACATCTCCCCGTTGAATGGGAGGATCTATACGAAGAGGCTGTTAAGGTTTTGAAGTGTATTAACTTCTCATGGGAGGATGATGTCATTGCCACAGGATGGGGAAACGAATTCAGTAGTTCAGATGAAGAGAAAAGAACAGACAAGACTAGCCCAGTAGTTAGTAAATATTGAATGATATCATTTGAGGAGCTGCTAGGAGAGATTAATAAAGTGGATGAACATCCCGAGAGAGATGACAAAATGGGGTTTCTATTTTTCCGCTTTTCTGTGAACCATATGACTAGATCAGGGAGGAATTACCACATTTCAAGCCCGCAATCATCGGTGATTGACAGGGGAAAAGGGGTCGAGAAACTTCCTATGCCTGAAATGACCCTCAAAGAGAACAAGATCCTCGATCAATTAAAGAAAACTCAGGCCAACATAACGCTATAGGGACTCTTTATGTCTTCTTAACTGCACCAAAATTCCTTGATTAAACTACTTACCGGGACCACAGTCCCTCCTTCCACCATGCCAGAAGAAGCAGTGAATCTGGTTGGATCTCTAACCTCTACTATAATGCTCTCTTTCTTCAAAGAAAAAGTCCCTAAATTTTTTCCAAATCATAACTAATCTCTCAATATCTCTGTCGAAGTCATGGGAAAGACTGTCCCACTTTAGCTTGTCAATAATGGATTAGCTCTTAATGTTTGCCCATTGAGAACCCTCAATCGTTTGGGATTAAAAGTAAGCAACCTTACTCCAACCTTTGCCACAATGCGTGCTTATGATGATGCTCGTCGCGAAGTGATGGGATCCATAAGGATAATAATAGGGTCTAGACCTATAAATCCCATTACTAAATTCCAAGTCATCGACATCCCGACTTGTTTCAACCTGTTGCTCAAATAACCATGGCTCTATAGTATCAAGGGTATGTCTTCCTCTCTCCATCAAAAATTAAAGTTCTTCGCCAATGGGAAGGTCATCACCATCTTAGGCGATAATGATAATACTGAGAATACAAGCACCACTAATCTGGTACTAGAGATACATCATAGTGAAAATGATATGCTTCTGTCAAGTTTCTGAGTTGAACCACTTCCGCTCTCGATGGGGGATAATTTTAAAGATAGAATATGTCCAAAACACAACCCTCATGGCAACGTCAATGTGATATAGATATTCAAAAACATGTACTTCATGCCCAAACTGGGGCTGGGACGACGATAATAGGGAATACTAGAGCCCATAGTGATGAAGAAGGCCTTTCCTTCTTATGGCCTAGGTTATCAACCATCATCAGAGGAACTCAGAATGCTCTCCCAACCTCAGTTCAAAAGAAGGCTAGAAAGTACTAAGATTGTCTCCGGGAATTCTTTAAATGGAAGGTTCATCAAAGAATGTGAAGATTTCCCCTTTTGTGGCTTTCTCGAACCATGGTATGATCATGTGGACAAGAAGATGGAGCCAGGAATGGAAATCTTCTTCCAAGAAAATTACTCATGGGCTGAAGGTTCCCAGCATCATGTACAACCAAAGAATATAGCTACTAGTGGAGATTCTGAGGGAATGACTCTGAGGATTTATTTAACTTACAGACACTGAGATTGACACTCTTCATGGTCCACTCAATATCTACATCATCGGATCCATCCCGCCTGATCAAAGCTACTGATGCACCTCTCCTTACCTGTCATACTATACCAGTTCCATCCGACGAAATTTAATCCAACTCTGATGTTTATCCCATTTTATCTTCTTTTGTTAGCACTCCCTGTTCTAATCATGATGTAATCAAGACCTCCTTTGATGAGGTTCTCAACGTTGTTTTTCCCAATATTGAAATAAATGAAGATTTTAAGTATGTTGTTGTTCCTTACATTAAATATCTTGATTCTAATCAAACTCTTGATGATGATGATTTTGCAAATGAACAATTCTTAAATGATCTTAATAAGGTTAATGACAAATAACATAACATCTTTCAAATTAATGAAGATGAAACTATTGTTATTAATCTCGATTCTAATAGCCAACTGCGCAAGATTAGGATAAGGTCCACCCTTGACGAGCATGAGCACGCGCAACTTGAAGAACTACTAAAGGAATTTGTAGACGTCTTTTCATGGTCTTATGATGACATGCCCATTATTGATCCTGAAATAGCTCAGCACGAGATTCTAACACTCCAAGAATGAAAATCGGTCATTTAAAAACTGCGAAAGCTCCGCACCGAATGATCACTCAAGGTTGAGGAAGAAGTGGTCATATAATTGAATGAAGTCTTCATCCGGGTGATCGAATATCCCACATAGCTATTCAACCTTGTACCCATACCTAAATCCGGAGGAAAGGTTCGCATGTGTGTTAATTATAAAGATTTGAACAAGGTCTCTCCAAAGGATGATTATCCGCTACCCAATATTGACATAATTGTAGACAATAGAGCTAGTCATGCTCTTAAGTCATTCGTTGGCGGTTTTTATCGGATACAATCAAATCAAGATAAAATTGAATCATCAAGAGAAAATCGCATTCATCACCCCTTGGGGAACATTTTGTTACATTATTTTTCCATTTGGTCTCAAAAATGCAGGGCTACCTTCCAGAGGGCATTCACAACTATCTTACATGATCTGATACATAAAACAGTTAAGGTTTACGTGGACGATATGATCATCAAGTCTAAAACTCGAGAAGGTCATGTTCCCACTCTCTAGAAGTTCTTTGAGTGACTACGGCGATACCAGATGCGACTTAACCCACATAAATGTGTTTTTGGAATTTCCAAAGGAAAGATCTTAGGAGTCATGGTTAGCGAAAAAGGGATTGAAGTTTATCCCGCCAAATTGAAAGTCATACTCGAAATGCCACCACCCTGAATGGAGAAGGAAGTCCGGGGATTCTTGGGAAAATTACAATATATCATTCGGTTCATCAGCTGACTTCTATTTGTGAACCCATCTTCAAGCTCCTCCGAAAGGATCCAACTAAGGTTTGGAACGACACTTGTCTGGAGGATTTTGATTGAATCAAGCAATATCTAACCCGACCTCCGGTACTTATTCCATCATAACCCGATCTACCCCTACTCCTATACCTGACCGTAACAGACACCATAGCTCGGGCTTTGTTGGCCCAATACCTTGAAGAGTCCCGCAAAGAGAGATCCATCTACTATGCTAGTTGCAAGTTGGTCGGGTACAATATTAACTACACTACCTTAGATAAAGCATGTGTCGCCCTTATCTGGTTCACCCAAAAATTACGACACTACATGCTCTCCTTTCCCATCAGACTTGTTTCCCGAATGGATCCTATCAAATACTTGCATGAGAAACCTGCCTTGTATAGCCAAATGGCCCGATGGTTGATGCTGCTAGCCGAATTTGATATAGTGTATGTCAAACAGAAATCCATAAAAGGAAGATCCATATCTAAATACCTTGTTGACTACCCTATGGAAGAAGACGATGTCTTGATCTCCGAATTCCTAGATTAAGATATCCTTTGTACCTCCCAAGAAAACCTTCGATGGTAAATGTTCTTTAACGGAACAGCCAAAAAGAAAGGATATAGCATTGGGATACTCCTAATCACCCCTGATGATTCTTACACTCCCATTGCCATCAAGCTAGATTTTCCTTGCACCAACAACATGATTGAATACGAGGCATGAACGATAGGCCTCAAAGTCTCTCTTAAGAAAAAAATTTGATGCCTAGATGTCTACGAGGATTCAGCCCTCATCATTGGTCAAGTCCTCAGAAGATGGAAAGTCAAGGATGAGAAACTCTTACCTTTCCACGCCCACCTAGAAGAGATGGCCTCCCGATTCTAAGATATTACCTTCCACTACCTTACCCAAGCAAGGAACAGTTTAGTCGATGCCCTTATACCTTAGCCTCCATGATTGACATGCCCGGAGGAATAACCATGGTCCCCTTTCTAGTCCAAAAGCAAGTTAAACCCACCCACAGCTACCACATTGAGCTCATCACAGAAGGAGATATTAATACGGTCCGATGTTGGTATTATGATATTTACCACCTCCTCACGTACGGTAGTAACCCCCAAGATTCTAATAAGAAAGACCGAGTAACCTTTCACAAACTGGCTGCCAGCTACATTATTTACGATAAAGCATTGTTCAAGACAAACTTCGATGGAAGCCACTAACACTACATCGCAGGGGCTAACATTGAAGAGATGATGCAAAAAATCCACAACGAGGAATGAGAACCCCACATGAATGGCCATATGTTCGCCAAGAAGATTATTCGTCAGGGTTACTATTGGACTACTATGGTTCAGGATTGCACCGCCTATGTTCGGACCTGTCTTAAACACCAACAGTTTTCTAATATCAAGCACTCGCCTCCGTGAAAATTATACAAGATGACCTATCCCTAGCCATTCTCCATATGAGGCATCGATATCATAGGGAAAGTTACACCCCAAGGCCTCCAGCGGGCATGAATTCATCTTGGTTGCCATGATTACTTCACCAAATGGGTTAAAGCCGAGTCATATGAAGTGCTGAATGCCAAAACGGTGGCCAAGATCATTTAAAAAAATATCATCCGCACAAGCTAGTGTTAGACAACGGCTTACATTTTGTGACAGAAGTCACGAAATTGTGAGAACACAGTATATGGCTGACTCACTTGAGTATGTGCCATATAGGAGTTCCAATAAGTTTGGATATTGAGACAAAATAGGATTAGACTTTTAAGAGTTACCCTCTCTCAAAGATTCTAAGCTTCAAGATGGAAATCTAGTATAAGAACCTCAATGATCTTTAAAGGAACGTATTACTCTCATGAACCCGCACATATAGAACACAATCACTTCATGCATGTGCTATTATGTGTGCACAAGGGTTATATGATTTTTATGAATTTTTCTAACCTTTTTTAAATAACTCAAGACATTTTTAAATCATTTAAAATGATTTTTGAAATTAATTAAGATTTGATTTTAAATGTTTGGGGTTAAAAGTAGAAATATTATTTTTGCTAAAAATTTGTTCAGGGTAGAAAATGAAACCGCTAGAGAAAATTGGTGTTGCAATTTGGATTAAATAAAATCTCAAAACACGCATTTTCTGCTCCATCTAGGCCATACACGTGTTGCTATTATAAACGGTGCGGTTTCTGTTTTCTTTGAGACTTAGATGTGAGATTAAATCATAGCCTTTTATTCAAATCTATCGACAGTCTGCATGTGTTAGTCCTCAATCCTTGTGACTCCAAAGACAACCAATCAGCGTCTAAATAACCACCACTTTCTATTAGCCCTTAGATGAGAAGTCAAACGGTCAAAAGAGTTCCCAACCCTTGATTTGAATCATCCTTCTCGATCCTTCGTTTGCCCGGTATAAAAGGAACCTTAGTGTTATCATTTGAGAAGTTTTTTGCATTCTTGAGCGATCGTCTCTGTTGAGAGAAAACACATAGAGAAGAGAGAGAGAGAGAGAGAGAGAGAGAGAGAGAGAGAGAGAGAGAGAGAGAGAGAGGAGATAAAAACCTAAATAGTTCGAAGCCAAAAACCCTCAAATATTTTTCTCCAAACACCAATCCCAAAAGCTAAGATTCTTTCCAAAACAGAAAACCCAAAACTGAGAGACAGAATTTAGGGTTCTGAGAAGTTGAGTTTGTGTGTTGGTACACTTTTGAAGACCTCTTCAAAATTATATCTCTCTAAGAACCTTACTCTGAGTAAATTGCAAATTTCTTTATAGAAATTTTGTGGTTTTCATAAGAGAACATTACATGTAGTATATTTAGGTTCTTTACTTCAGTTTCTCTTTGATCTCTCTGTTATTGTTATATTCTTTACATCCACTCTCTTGATTTCAAATAATTTTTAAACATAAGATTTTTTATTTTGTATAGTTTTAGATCTGAAAATGTTTTTGTTTCAAAATACGATTTCACAGTTTGTGAAATTAGTTTGAACATAAATAATTTTTTGAAACAAACTTGATCTATTTTTCAGAAAGACTTTGCTTCAGATCTAAAAGTTTGTTGAAGTCTATTATTCAAAACATATTTGAGATTTCTTGCATGTCATTTAGAATCTCTATAATTCATAGGTATTGGTTGTATAACTATTGAGAGATGTGAATTGCATTCTTGCATAGTTAAATCACATCACATCACTGCCACTCTCACATGAACATTTAGAAATTTGTGGTTCTTTGAGAGATATATTATTGGAAGAGCTACTACAATCAGTGGACAAGGAAAAAACAAGGAAGCTGCTGGAGGGAGATGAAAGTCAGTCAGAATCAACCTTTGAGAGTGGAGTAACTCGTGTAGGTATAATTCTGAACTTAGACTTAGGATCTTGATAATGCATGCTTAGTGCTGCAACTTGAAACTTGTGATTGCTTTAGTGGAATTTTTTTTTATGGCATAGAGGTCACCGTGGATGTTTCCCCTAATTTGGGGGTTTACCACGTAAAAATTTGGTGTCAATTTACTTTACTGTTCTTAGCTGTTTATGCTTGGTTTCATACTAAAGATGTAGTTTGGGTTTTATTTTAAAAACATAAGTAAATTAAAATAATAGATCCAACATCCATATTCAGAAACGTTTTACACATATTGTGTTGTATTTCAAAAAGAGTTTTGTTCAAGGAGTTTACAATCGGAGTTTACATAAAACATAACTTTTAGTTACCAACTTAGTAAATAAGTTTTTCAAATTGGTCGACAAGTAAAGGATTCAAAGACACAAATATTCTCCTTACCGACCCCAACCCAACGGTGTAGTCGAAGCTGCTAATAAGAACCTCAAAGCAATCATTAACAAAATGATCGAGAGTTGTCGAGATTTGGGCCGATCGGATCCCTTACGCCCTCTGGGGCTATCGCACTTCAGTTCGAGTATCTACTCGGGCTACCCCTTAGTCTTTGGTATACGGCATGGAAGTAGTCTTACCCGCTGAGCTAGAAATACCTTCACTACGCATCCTTCTTGAAGGCAAAGTCAGTGAAGAAGACTGGCATCAAAATAGTCTTAGTGAGTTGTCACTATTGGAGAAAGGAGACTGAAATATCTATATCTTCTACAAGGGTACCATCCTCGAATAAAACGATCATTTAGCAAGAGATTCAAAGGACGTGGTATCCGAGAAGGGGATTTATCCCTTAAAGAGATAGTAGAGCCATTTGGGACTCCAGAGGGAAATTTAAGACCAATTGGAGCAGCCCCTACATTATGAAAAAAAATCCTATCTAGTGGTGCCGACATTCTCACTGACCTTGATGGAGAAAATATGGCTCGTCTACTTAACTTGGACCATCTTAATAAATTCTACCCTTAGTTTAAAATCTCGGCGTGCTACGACTCTTCTCACCTCCCTTCTATTCTTTAAAAAAATCTTCATTTCCCTCTACTCATAACTACGTTGGGCCTGATCCTCTAAAATATTTTTACTTTCAAAAATGAAACTTAAAAAATTTTCAAACCCCCCAGAGGTACGTAGGCAA